>OZ010645.1:32868507-33040958 GCA_963932195.1 Empis livida | reverse complement strand
GCATTTGATAGATACGGCGTAAAGAAATCTAAAATTATTTAGAGACACAAAGTCAATTTTGGACACGGAAACCAATCAAATTTAAATTTGATAAACAAGGTTCCCTTTGGAAACGGAAAGCAATTGAATTTAAAAATGAAAAATGTAATTTACTTTTGAAAACATTCGAAATTAAATTTGAAGAACGAAGTTAACTTAGTGCTGAAAAATAAATGTGAAAAGTTTTGTAAGTTATTACATTCAAAAAATATAGTGCTTTAAAACAAAATATATTTATTATTTAAAAAATAAAATATCAGTGAGGAATTTTAATAGGTAAAATATTAGCTTATTTGTAGTATTATAATTTTTATTGAATTTGTTATACCAAAATATGAATATTTTATATTTAAGTTTATATTCTGTTATAAAATAGTAAAATTTAAAATAAAATCTTATATATCCTTGAACTCTACAAGAACAATGAATTCAAAACCCAAAACAAAAGGTGGAGCAGAAAAATTAAGAATTAAAAAAAGAAGTTGCAAACGGAGCAAGCTGTTAAATCACAAGACTTAAAAAACTTTTCCAAAAACCTTCTACAAGTGCTAAAGCTCTTCTAGATAAGTTAAGTTTTTCATCATCTGAATCTGATCATCTGAATCAAGATAGGGAAAATAATGATGTTTCTATTATTGAAAAAGAAGCTGAAGATGATGAACTTGAATTAGAAGCCTATATCAGTGAAACAGAAATTTATACAAATAATACAAATAATGAAAGAGATATAAATTAAATTAAATTTAATTTATTTTCAAAACAAAGCAATATCTCCGTTAAAAAGTTTTTACTTCATCATCCAGTTCAATCTAAAACGAAGTCTTAAAATTTATTTTAGATCAGATGGTACGATACGTAAATGGCTTTCTTTTCACATGAACACAAATCACTATTCTGTTCATTGTGCTTATGTTTTGCTCCTTTTTCTGGCAGTAGTACCTTTGGAAGTACAGGTATGAATGATTGGAAACATGTATATCAGAGAATATCTGAACATCAAAATAGTAAAAGGCATAACAGTTCTGTTGTTTCATATTGTACACTTATCTACAAATTTGGATGTATTACTTTTTGAAAAACAGGAGAGCCTAAGAAAACAGGAAATAAAAAATAACACAGAAGTTATCAATATTGTAATTAATATCGTTAAAATTATTGGAAAAAGAGGTCACATCTTGTGAAAACATGAAAACATCTTGTAACTTGAAAATATAAATTTGGGATAATGGTAACTTTTTAGAAATTTTCTTATTACTGAAACAACATAATACGGCATTATAACCGAACATTGATAATTTAATAAAAAACCGAAAGTGCTCCAAAAATCTAAAATCTATAGGCCGTGGATCTAAATTGACTTTTTTTTTCAAAACAACAATAAACAAAATTGTTGAAATAATAAATAAAATGGTTAAACAAATAATTGCTGAACAAATAAAAAACGCTGGAATCTTTTTCATTCAAATTGATACATCACACGATCTTTCTATTAAAGAACAGTGTTCAGTTATCGTAAGATATGATTATGAAGGTGGTATACATGAACGAATATTCAATATGAAGACTTGTATTAATACAACTGGAAAAGGTCTTTGCAATTTGATTGAAAATATATTCGATAAATATGAAATTGATATGAGTAAATGTGCTAGTTGCTCTACTGATGGGGCTTCAAATATGCGTGGAGAATATAATGGCTTTCGTAACTGTTTGGATAAAATCACGAAATTTCAAATGTATGTTTAATGCTATTCACATACACCAATACCTCGCTTTGCGTCGTAGATACGTTTCAAAAAATCGCGACTCAAATCGAAACGACGCAAAGTGAATTGCTATTTTCTATTGGAAATCATATAAACATCAAAGATAGGTTACCGTAATTTTCTTTCAGTCCTTAAATGTTAAAAAAAGAAGAATATTTAAATTACAAAACAAAACTAAAACTTTATTAATTCATTTAAAAACATAAAAATGACTAGTAATTCAATCAAAAATTAAAAACATGTACACAAAATAAAGAAATAAATTATGAAATTATTCAGACTCTGTAGACAAGCTTATGGCCATTGGAGTCTCTTTTTCAAAAAATTTGTCCAAAGTTTGCTGAACAGCTTTTTTTCTGATGTTAAGGTAAAGTTCCTTGTAACAATTAATATCATTCGCTACCGCTCGAAAAACTTTTACAGTTCTTTCGCTGTCAGGATCATTTTTTGAAAAAATCGCAATTGCTTCGTGATTCTCCGAATAATAATAAAAAAAAACAACGAAATTCAAAAAATAATGAAAAAAAACAACGCAATACGAAAAAACAACGACTCATAGCGAAAATGAGTTTTAATTTAGTAACGACGCAACTTCGAAAAAACGTAAAACGAAACGACGCAAAGCGAGGTATTGGTGTAATTTAAATCTGATTTTAAAAGACAGCGTCTGAAACCATAAAATCAATTTCTTTATTCTGTCTCATAACGGAAATTATAAATTTTTTACGAGAAGGATATCCACCCAACTCTTTTTTTACACGGTCTTTTTTTACACGATTTTGAAATAACGTGATCCACAAAACAAGAACAAATCTTTTTTTATACAAAATATTTGGTTTAACACGATTTCCGAAAAAAAAAATTCTTATTAATTTTTTTTATGTACTACTCGGGGAATACCCAATTTTTATTATATGATGTATAAATCAAGAAACTGAAGTCGCATTTTCTATTTTTCTATTTAAATTTTATTGTTGTGTTCAGTTCGTGGAAAAATTAAGTTTTAAATTTTTTTTGTGGTCATTTCGTGCAAATTTTTTTTAAGAAGTTTTACTTACATAAGGAAATTTTAATCAAGTAGTAATTTCCAGCAAAAATTATTATTTTTATGAAGTTTGACTTACATGAACTAAAATTTTATTTGTTTTTTTTTTTACTTATGGACTAAAATTACTATTATTATCTATTTTTAATAAAAATATGTATGAACTATATTTTCTAAAATTTATATAATATGTTTTAAATTTTTATTCTTTTTTTGCACGGTTTTTTAGAACAACTTATGGTTAATTTATCTATTTTACACGGTTTTTTACAATTGTTGAACACATCCTCAATTTTAGTAAGGTTAGCATGTCTTTTTTTACACGATTTTAGTTCGAACGTATCTACCGTGTAAAAAAAGAATGACTGTGGTTCGACAATATACAACAACAAATTTCTGCAATGGGAAATACGAGATGGTGGCCTACAGATGCTGCTTTATGAAAAATATTCGGAAATTACGGTCCTTCAGATACAAAAATTTTTTTTAAAATATCTTTGACATTAAATCACATTAGAAATGATTCTTCTTTTCTTTCATATGCTCGCTTTAAAGCTTCAAATTTATTAGAAAATTTATTTAAATATGAAACCGACTGCTGAAATATATTGACTGCTCAAATATATTTAAAGTTATTGGCTGTATACTGCTTTATCAAAATATTTACAGACAGACAATCTGAATTTATCAAAAGCAGTAGCTATGGTTCTTGCTACTATATCAGCTGTTTTATATAAATTTGAAATCATAAAATCTGATTGTGATAAGTTTATTCATTCCATTAATAATAAATTATTCATTTAATGACGAAATTGAAATGAATAGTATTCAATCAAAATTACCTGTAATTAGAAAAAAAGTAACAAAAATAAAACAATACAACAAATTTATACAGAAAATATAGAAAAGTTTGACAAAGAAACATTTGAAAAAGAAGAATTTAAAAAATTTTATGAACGAGTTTTGAAAGATTTTAAGGAACGATTTTTAAATAACGAAGAGCTGTTTAATGAGATTCAATACTTGGAACCCAATTTTTTTGTGAGAAATGTTTGTTCAGAAAAGAGCTGTTTAATGTGTGATTTTTTAACGGAATACAAAGACTTCGTGGAGAAATGGGAATATTTGTAAAAATCTATCTGAAAAATATGTTGTTGTAAATTATGAGTTGGAGATTGATCGGTTGGTGTCGGAATCGAAAATAATGACAGAATGTAAACGATGCAAGAGTTTCTTAGTATGTTGTTTTAAGATATTATATGGGTATAATTTGTATAGATAGACTTACAAAAACTTCTATAAAATGATAAAAATTGTGCTAACGTTTTCAGTTACTCAAGTTCAATGCAAACGTTCCTTCAATATTCTAATATATATTAAAAAATCTCTTAAGAAATAGATTAACTGATGATCAAGTGGTTGCGTTGAATATAATGAATGGAAACAAATATTTATTAATATAGAATGAGGCAGTAATTAAAGAAATATGTGACGGAAGTTCTGAATTTACCAAAAATTTATTAATTTAAGCACATAGTAATCTTCTCTTAATAAAGATATGATTTTTAATAAGCATTGCATTTTTTTTTGCTTTTTTGTAGAGAAATTTTGGCCGGTATTCCAAAATTTCCCGGTGCCATTTATATAGCTAGTCCAACCCTAACTGGTACTCTTGTATCGTGTAAAGAAAATTCACTTTCAAATTTGTCTCCAATACGATGACGGGAGTCGATTAACTAAATAATTTCGTCCATGAATTCTTCTTAAATTTCTCTCAGTATTCACAAATGAGCACTGATTTTGATAAAATAATTTAACAATTTCTAAACGATGGTGAAGCGTATATCTTTCCATGATTAAATGGCTTATCCTACTGACCACAAATGACATAAGAAAACATAATACGCAGTGTTCCCATTATAACCATTTTAAATTGTATCATTCCTATTGGAAAACCCTTTATTATAACTTTATATATTATATTGCAAAAAAAAATTACAAAAATAAAAACATTAAAGCAAAATATTTAATTAATTTAATCACTTTTATTTTTTATTTCCATAATAAATTTTTATTTTTATAAATTATGATTCATTTTTTCTATATTTAAATTAATTCATTTTTTCCTGTATTTTTATAAATTAATTCTTTTTTTCATGTATATGTATTTATATTAAAGGTAAATTTTGTAAATAGAAAATTAAATGTAAATTTTGTAAGTAGAAAAATAAACATAGCACAATATTTAACAAGTAATTAATTAAATTTAATCAATCTTTTAACTATTCGTTAGATAAAGGATTATTTGGCAAATTTTTATTAATTAAATTATCTGATTTTTCGTAATTAAATTATCTGTATTTTAAAACTGTTGCATGACTCCGATTTTATTAAACTTTAGGATTAATGCGGAGCAAGTCTCAACTTGCAGTCGATTTCTGCATTTAGTTTTAATTAAATTTTGAATTGAAAATAAAATTGTTTCGACCCGCGGAATAATAGGAAATAGTACCTTGTCCGTCTCTTGTCCTTTGTTCAAGTCCGTGTCCATTGTTTTTTTTCTTGTTCAAGGCTGCTGGCGACCTATCCCTTATGGGGGAAAAATGGAGGAAAGATTGTTTATCCTAGAAGATAAATCAAATTCATAAAATTGACAACTCTTCCATAAAATTGACAATGTCCTTGTTACCTCTACATTGTTCTTCTTCCAGCAATGTTGTTTCCCATTTTGTAAGAGATGGTAAAACGTCATGGCTTTCTATAGTTACCACAAAATTTTCATAGGTTCCTGGAGGACTACAGAGCAATATAATTACTACCAGTTCGTCTGGTAATACAATTTAAATTTCTTGTAATTTTTCAACCGTATTAAAAAATAAATTTAAATGATTAGCCATCGACTGACCTGCCATTTTTAAATTAATTATTTGTAACATAATCATACCTTTCTAGCAGGCCCCGTTAGTTTATATAATTCCTTTAATTTAATCCGTACTTCTTTTAAAGTTATACATTGTTTTACATGAATTAATTAAGAGGGTCTAAAACAAAGTAAAATGGTTTTCATATCTTTTTTTCCATGCATTAACTCTAGCTACCTTTGTGGAATCTGGACATCTTATTGTTCCATCTGCATATTCCCACAGGTCGCAATGTACCAAACCACATTGCTTTTGCGAAGCCCATGCGCTATAGTTTTCAGAATTTTATTTTTCTATATTATACAAATTTACGCTCATTTTTAATTTTTTATCGTTTACAATTTGTACCATACAAATATTAAAATTAATAAATTTAATTAATTTAGCTCATAAATTAATAGTTCTAAATTTGCTTCAATTTTTTTTTTTTTGATTAGCACACGTTTTATAAAAAGTTGTTTTTATACGATAGCCCAAAACAACTAGCCTGGGCCCATAACCTGGTGTAATAACAACGCGTCTTCTAAAAGTTATAAACTAAATGTCGTTTATTAACCAAAATATAATATAAGACTAAATAAAATTGTAATTCAATTATATAAATTTACTGTAGTAATTATTAAACAAAAGACAATATTAGCAAAAGAGAATATTATCAAATATTAGGTTGAGAGCCCATATGAATTTAATTTACAATAATATTATATATATACAGGGTTTTCCAATAGGGGTGATATAATTTAAAATTTTTTTAAAAAAATACTTAAATTATTCAGTGAGACACTATATTTGTTTTTATTTGAAAGGTTACACTATGCCATTATGTATGGAAAATAATATCATTCAAATGACTACCACGACTTCTCCGTACGTACTGCATTCTTAACCCAATTTTTCATCACTTTTTCATATAAATTTGGTTGTATTTTATCAATAGGATCTTGCTCAATTGTTGTTGGATTATCAGCATAAACTTGTGACTTAACATATCTTCAAGGATATAAATCGTAAGGTGTTACATCACACGACCTGGGAGGATATTAGCTGGACTATTTCTTCAGATAATTTTGTGACCAAATTTTGGTTTCAATAAATCTATTGTTAAAGTGGCTGTGTGGCAGGTGGCACCGTCTTATTGAAACCACATATCTTCTAGATTAATCTCATAACAGGAAAAAGATTTTATTTAACATTGTTCTGTATCGTTCTCCATTGACTGTTACTCTTCCACCATTTTCTTGAAAGAAATATCGACCAATCACACCAGCATGTACTGCACACCACACAGTGACTTTATGTGGATGTAATGGTGTCTTAACAGTTTCGTGTGGATTTTTACCAGTCCAAAGTCTGCAAGTCGGTTTGTTTACATAACCATTTAACCAAAAATGTGCTTCATCACTGAATACAATTTTTCGATAAAAATGTGCATCATTTTCAAGTTCTGTAAGACCAAAGTCAAAAAATAAACGACGTTTATGGTGGTCTAAAGGCTGCAGTTCTTGAACCAGTTGAGTTTTGTAAGGATATAAACCCAAATCTTTTCTTAAAATTCTCCATGTTGTTGTTAGAGAAAGATATAATTGTTGAGAACGACGTGGAACCGATAAATTTGGAGTTTCTCTTACACTTGATGCTACCAAATCAATATTCTTTTGTGTGCATTTCTTTGTCATACTGGTACCAGGCTTGGACTGGCCCACCGGGACGCCGGGTATTTCTCTATGAGCCGGTGAAAATCTTATGCTGAAAGATTACTATTTTTCCATATCATTTGATAGATACGGCGTAAAGAAATCTAAAATTATTTAGACACAAAGTTAATTTTGGACACGGAAACCAATCAAATTTAAATTTGATAAACAACGTTCACTTTGGAAACGGAAAGCAATTGAATTTAAAAATGAAAAATGTAATTTACTTTGGAACACATTCGAAATTAAATTTGAAAAACGAAGTTAACTTAGTGCTGAAAAATAAATGTAAAAAGTGTTGCAAGTTATTACATTCAAAAAAATATAGTGCTTTTAAAACAAAATATATTTATTATTTAAAAAATAAAATATCAGTGAGGAATTTTAATAGGTAAAATATTAGCTTATTTGTAGTATTATAATTTCTATTGAATTTGTTATACCAAAATATGAATATTTTATATTTAAGTTTATATTCTGTTATAAAATAGTAAAATTTAAAATAAAATCTTTTCTATCCTTGAATTCTACAAGAACAATGAATTCAAAACCCAAAAGAAAAGGTGGAGCAGAAAAATTAAGAATTAAAAAAAGAAGTTACAAGCGGAGCAAGCTGTTAAATCACAAGACTTAAAAAACTTTTCCAAAAACCTTCTACAAGTGCTAAAGCTCTTCAAGATAAGTTAATTTTTTCATCATCTGAATCTGATCATCTGAATCAAGATAGGGAAATTAATGATGTTTTTATTATTGAAAAAGAAGCTGAAGATGATGAACTTGAATTAGAAACCTATATCAGTGAAACAGAAATTTATACAAATAATGAAAGAGATATACATAAAATTAATTTTAATTTATTTTCAAAACAAAGCAATATCTCCGTTAAAAAGTTTTTACTTCATCATCCAGTTCAATCTAAAACGAAGTCTTAAAATTTATTTTAGATCAGATGGTACGACACGTAAATGGCTTTCTTTTCACATGAACACAAATCACTATTCTGTTCATTGTGCTTATGTTTTGCTCCTTTTTCTGGCAGTAGTACCTTTGGAAGTACAGGTATGAATGATTGGAAACATGTATACTAGAGAATATCTGAACATCAAAATAGTAAAAGGCATATCAGTTCTGTTGTTTCATATTGTACACTTATCTACAAATTTGGATGTATTACTTTTTGAAAAACAGGAGAGCCTAAGAAAACAGAAAATAAAAAATAACACAGAAGTTATCAATATTGTAATTAATATCTTTCAAATTATTGGAAAAAGAGGTCAAAGTTTTCGAGGAAAACATGACAACATCTTGTCACTTGAAAATATAAATTTGGATCATGATAACTTTTTACAAATTTTTTTATTACTTAAACAACATAATACGGCATTACAACTGAACATTGATAATTTAATAAAAAACCGAAAGTGCTTCAAAAATCTAAAATCAAAGGCCGTGGACCTAAATTGAATTTTCTTTCAAAAACAACAATAAACAAAATTGTTGAAATAATAAATAAAATGGTTAAACAAATAATTGCTGAACAAATAAAAAACGCTGGAATGTTTTTTATTCAAATTGATACATCACAAGATCTTTCTATTAAAGAACAGTGTTCAGTTATCGTAAGATATTTTTATGAAGGTGGTATACATGAACGAATATTCAATATGAAGACTTGTATTAATACAACTGGAAAAGGTCTTTGCAATTTGATTGAAAATATATTGGATAAATATGAAATTGATATGGGTAAATGTGTTAGTTGCTCTACTGATGGGGCTTCAAATATGCGTGGAGAATATAATGGCTTTCGTAACTGTTTGGATAAAATTACGAAATTACAAATGTATGTTTAATGCTATTCACATAATTTAAATCTGATTTTAAAAGACAGCGTCTGAAACCATAAAATCAATTTCTTTATTCTGTCTCATAACGGAAATTATAAATTTTTTACGAGAAGAATATCCACCCAACTCTTTTTTTACGCGGTCTGTTTTTACACGATTTTGAAATAACATGATCCACAAAACAAGAACAAATCGTTTTTTATACGAAATATTTAGTTTAACACGATTTCCAAAAAAAAAAAATTCTTATTAATTTTTTTTATGTACTACTCGGGGAATACCCAATTTTTATTATATGATGTATAATCAAGAAACTGAAGTCGCATTTTCTATTTTTCTATTTAAATTTTATTGTTGTGTTCAGTTCGTGGATAAATTATGTTTTAAATTTTTTTTGTGGTCATTTCGTGCAAATTTTTTTTAAGAAGTTTTACTTACATAAGGAAATTATAATCAAGTGGTAATTTCCAGCAAAAATTATTATTTTTAAGAAGTTTAACTTAAATGAACTAACATTTTATTTGTGTTTTTTTTACTTTTGGACTAAAATTACTATTATTATCTATTTTTAATAAAAATATGTATAAATTATATTTTCTAAAATTTATATGTTTTAAATATTTATTCTTTTTTTGCACGGTTTTTGAGAACAACTTATGGTTAATTTTTCTATTTTTCACGGTTTTTTACAATTGTTGAACACATCCTCAATTTTAGTATGGTTAGTATGTCTTTTTTTACACGATTTTAGTTCGAACGTATCTACCGTGTAAAAAAAGAATGACTGTGTTTCGACAATATACAACAACAAACTTCTGCAATGGGAAATACGAGATGGTGGCCTACAGATGCTGCTTTATGAAAAATATTCGGGAATTACGGTGCTTCAGATACAAAAATTTTTTTTTAAATATCTCTGACATTAAATCACATTAGAAATGATTCTTCTTTTCTTTCACATGCTCGCTTTAAAGCTTCAAATTTATTATAAAATTTATATAAATATAAAACCATATATTTAAAGTTATTTGGCTGTATACTGCTTTATCAAAATATTTACAGACAGGCAATCTGATTTTATCAAAAGCAGTAGCTATGCTTCTTGCTGCTATATCAGCTGATTTATATAAATTTGAAATCATAAAATCTGATTGTGATAAGTTTATTCATTCCATTGATAATAAACTATTCATTTAATGACGAAATTGAAATGAATAGTATGCAATCATAATTACCTGTAATTAGAAAAAAAAGTAACAAAAATAAAACAGTACAAGAAATATATACAGAAAATATAGAAAAGTTTGACAAAGAAACATTTAAAAAAGAAGCTTTTAAAATATATGAACGAGTTTTGAAAGATTTTAAGGAACGATTTTTGAATAACGAAGAGCTGTTTAATGAGATTCAATACTTGCAACCCAATTTTTTTGTGAGAAATGTTTGTTCAGAAAAGAGCTGTTTAATGTCTAATTTTTTGGCGGAATACAAAGACTTCGTGGAGAAATGGGAATATTTGTAAAAATCTATCTGAAAAATATGTTGTTGTAAACAATGAGTTGGAGATTGATCGGTTGGTGTCGGAATCGCAAATAATGACTGAATGTAAACGATGCAAGAGTTTCTTAGTATGTTGTTTTAAGATATTATATGGGTATAATTTGTATAGATAGACTTACAAAAACATCTATAAAATGATAAAAATTGTGCTAACGTTGTCAGTTACTCAAGTTCAATGCAAATGTTCCTTTAATATTCTAAAATATATTAAAAATCTCTTAAGAAATAGATTAACTAATGATCAAGTTGTTGCGCTGAATATAATGAATGGAAACAAATATTTATTAATATAGAATGAGGCAGTAATTAAAGAAATATGTGACGGAAGTTCTGTATTTACCAAAAATTTATTAATTTAAGCACATAGTAATCTTCTCTTATATTTCTATAATAAATTTTTATTTTTATAAATTATGATTCATTTTTTCTATATTTAAATTAATTCATTTTTTCCTGTATTTTTATAAATTAATTCTTTTTTTCAGGTATATGTATTTATATTAAAGGTAAATTTTGTGAATAGAAAATAAAGGTAAATTTTGTAAGTAGAAAAATAAACATAGCACAATATTTAACAAGTAATTAATTAAAAATTATTAAATTTAATCAATCTTTTAACAATTCGTTAGATAAAGGATTATTTGGCAAATTTTTATTAATTAAATTATCTTATTTTTCGTAATTAAATTATCTGTATTTTAAAACTGTTGCATGACTCCGATTTTATTAAACTTTTAGTTAGGATTAACGCGGACCAAGTCTCAACTAGCAGTCGATTTCTGCATTTAGTTTTAATTAAATTTTGAATTGAAAATAAAATTCTTTTGACCCGCGGATAACAGCAAATAGTACCTTGTCCATCTCTTGTCCTTTGTTCAAGTCCGTGTCCATTGTTTTTTTTTCTTGTTCAAGGCTGCTGGCGACCTATCCCTTATGGGGGAAAAATAGAGGAAAGATTGTTCATCCTAGAAGATAAAACAAATTCATAAAATTGACAACTCTTCCATAAAATTGACAATGTCCTTGTTACCTCTACATTGTTCTTCTTCCAGCAATGTTGTTTCCCATTTTGTAAGAGATGGTAAAACGTCATGGCTTTCTATAGTTACCACAAAATTTTCATAGGTTTCTGGAAGACTACAGAGCAATATAATTACTACCAGTTCGTCTGGCAATACAATTTAAATTTCTTTTAATTTTTCAACCGTGTTAAAAAAAAAATTTAAATGATTAGCCATCGACTGACCTGCCATTATTAAATTAATTATTTGTCAAATAATCATACCTTTCTAGCAGGCCCCGTTAGTTTATATAATTCCTTTAATTTAATCCGTACTTCTCTTGATGTTATACATTGTTTTACATGAATTAATTAAGATGGTCTAAAACAAAGTAAAATGGTTTTCATATCTTTTTTTCTATGCATTAACTCTAGCTACCTTTGTGGAATCTGGACATCTTATTGTTTCATCTGCATATTCCCACAGGTCGAAATGTACCAAAACACATTGCATTTGCGAAGCCCATGCGCAAATGCAATGTGTTTTCAGAATTTTATTTTTCTATATTATACAATTTTGCGCTCATTTTAAATTTTTTATCGTTTACAATTTGTACCATACAAATATTAAAATTAATAAATTTAATTAATTTAGCTCATAAATTAATACTTCTAAATTATGCTTCATTTTTTTTTTTTTTGATTAGCACACGTTTTATAAAAAGTTGTTTTTATACGATAGCCCAAAACAACTAGCCTGGGCCCATAACCTGGTGTAATAAAAACGAGTCTTCTAAAAATTATAAACTAAATGTCGTTTATTAACCAAAATATAATATAAGACTAAATAAAAATGTAATTCAATTATATAAATTTACTGTAGTAATTATTAAACAAAAGACAATATTAGCAAAAGAGAATATTATCAAATATTAGGTTGAGACCCCATATGAATTTAATTTACAATAATATTATATATATACAGGGTTTTCCAATAGGGGTGATATAATTTAAAAATTTTTTTAAAAAAACACATAAATTATTCAGTGAGACACAATATTTGTTTTTATTTGAAAGGTTACACTATGCCATTATGTATGGAAAATAATATCATTCAAATGACTACCACGACTTCTCCGTACGTACTGCATTCTTAACCCAATTTTTCATCACTTTTTCATATAAATTTGGTTGTATTTCATCAATAGGATGTTCCTCAATTGTTGTTGGATTATCAGCATAAACTTGTGACTTAACATATCTTCAAGGAAATAAATCATAAGGTGTTACATCACACGACCTGGGAGGATATTAACTGGACTATTTCTTAGATAATTTCATGACCAAATTTTGTTTTCAATAAATCAATTGTTAAAGTGGCTGTGTGGCAGGTGGCACCGTCTTATTGAAACCACATATCTTCTAGATTAATCTCAACAACAGGAAAAAGATTTTATTTAACATTGTTCTGTATCGTTCTCCATTGACTGTTACTCTTCTACCATTTTCTTCAAAGAAATATCGACCAATCACTGCAGCATGTACTGGACACCACACAGTGACTTTATCTGGCTGTAATGGTGTCTGAACAGTTTCGTGTGGATTTTTACCAGTCCAAAGTCTGCAATTCGGTTTGTTTACATAACCATTTAACCAAAAATGTGCTTCATCACTGAATACAATTTTTCGATAAAAATGTGCATCATTTTCAAGTTCTGTAAGACCAAAGTCAAAAAATAAACGACGTTTATGGTGGTCTAAAGGCTTCAGTTAGTTCTTGAACCAGTTCAGTTTTGTAAGGATATAAACCCAAATCTTTTCTTAAAATTCTCCATGTTGTTGTTTGAGAAAGATATATTGTTGAGAACGACGTGGAACCGATAAATTTGGAGTTTCTCTTACACTTGATGCTACCAAATCAATATTCTTTTGTGTGCGTGCATTTCTTTGTCATACTGGTACCAGGCTTGGACTGGCCCACCGGGACGCCGGGTATTTCTCTATGAGCCGGTGAAAATCTTATGCTGAAAGATTACTATTTTTCCATATCATTTGATAGATACGGCGTAAAGAAATCTAAAATTATTTAGAGACACAAAGTTAATTTTGGACACGGAAACCAATCAAATTTAAATTTGATAAACAACGTTCACTTTGGAAACGGAAAGCAATTGAATTTAAAAATGAAAAATGTAATTTACTTTGGAACACATTCGAAATTAAATTTGAAAAACGAAGTTAACTTAGTGCTGAAAAATAAATGTAAAAAGTGTTGCAAGTTATTACATTCAAAAAATATAGTGCTTTAAAACAAAATATATTTATTATTTAAAAAATAAAATATCAGTGAGGAATTTTAATAGGTAAAATATTAGCTTATTTGTAGTATTATAATTTTTATTGAATTTGTTATACCAAAATATGAATGTTTTATATTTAAGTTTATTTTCTGTTATAAAATAGTAAAATTTAAAATAAAATATTTTCTATCCTTGAACTCTACAAGAACAATGAATTCAAAACCCAAAAGAAAAGGTGGAGCAGAAAAATTAAGAATTAAAAATGAAGTTACAAACGGAGCAAGCTGTTAAATCACAAGACTTAAAAAACTTTTCCAAAAACCTTCTACAAGTGCTAAAGCTCTTCAAGATAAGTTAAGTTTTTCATCATCTGTATCTGATCATCTGAATCAAGATAGGGAAAATAATGATGTTTCTATTATTGAAAAAGAAGCTGAAGATGATGAACTTGAATTAGAAACCAATATCAGTGAAACAGAAATTTATACAAATAATACAAATAATGAAAGAGATATAAATAAAATTAATTTTAATTTATTTTCAAAACAAAGCAATATCTCCGTTAAAAAGTTTTCACTTCATCATCCAGTTCAATCTAAAACGAAATCTTAAAATTTATTTTAGATTAGATGGTATGATACGTAAATGGCTTTCTTTTCACATGAACACAAATCACTATTCTGTTCATTGTGCTTATGTTTTGCTCCATTTTCTGGCAGTAGTACCTTTGGAAGTACATGTATGAATGATTGGAAACATGTATATCAGAGAATATCTGAACATCGAAATAGTAAAAGGCATAACAGTTCTGTTGTTTCATATTGTACACTTATCTACAAATTTGGATGTATTACTTTTTGAAAAACAGGAGAGCTTAAGAAAACAGAAAATAAAAAATAACACAGAAGTTATCAATATTGTAATTAATATCTTTAAAATTGTATTGGAAAAAGAGGTCAAAGTTTTCGAGGAAAACATGAAAACATCTTGTCACTTGAAAATATAAATTTGGATCATGATAACTTTTTACAAATTTTCTTATTACTTAAACAATATAATACGGCATTACAACTGAACATTGATAATTTAATAAAAAACCGAAAGTGCTTCAAAAATCTAAAATCTAAAGGCCGTGGATCTAAATTGACTTTTCTTTCAAAAACAACAATAAACAAAATTGTTGAAATAATAAATAAAATGGTTAAACAAATAATTGCTGAACAAATAAAAAACGCTGGAATGTTTTTTATTCAAATTGATACATCACAAGATCTTTCTATTAAAGAACAGTGTTCAGTTATCGTAAGATATGTTTATGAAGGTGGTATACATGAACGAATATTCAATATGAAGACTTGTATTAATTTAACTGGAAAAGCTCTTTGCAATTTGATTGAAAATATATTCGATAAATATGAAATTGATATGAGTAAATGTGTTAGTTGCTCTACTGATGGGGCTTCAAATATGCGTGGAGAATATAATGGCTTTCGTAACTGTTTGGATAAAATCACGAAATTTCAAATTTATGTTTAATGCTATTCACATAATTTAAATCTGATTTTAAAAGACAGCGTCTGAAACCATAAAATCAATTTCTTTATTCTGTCTCATAACGGAAATTATAAATTTTTTAGGAGAAGAATATCCACCCAACTCTTTTTTTACACGGTCTGTTTTTACACGATTTTGAAATAACATGATCCACAAAACAAGAACAAATCTTTTTTTATACGAAATATTTGGTTTAACACGATTTCCAAAAAAAAAAATTCTTATTAATTTTTTTTATGTACTACTCGGGGAATACCCAATTTTTATTATATGATGTATAATCAAGAAACTGAAGTCGCATTTTCTATTTTTCTATTTAAATTTTATTGTTGTGTTCAGTTCGTGGAAAAATGATGTTTTAAATTTTTTTTGTGGTCATTTCGTGCAAATTTTTTTTAAGAAGTTTTACTTAGATAAGGAAATTATAATCAAGTGGTAATTTCCAGCAAAAATTGTTATTTTTAAGAAGTTTGACTTAAATGAACTAACATTTTATTTGTTTTTTTTTTTACTTATGGACTAAAATTACTATTATTATCTATTTTTAATAAAAATATGTATGAATTATATTTTCTAAAATTTATATGTTTTAAATATTTATTCTTTTTTTGCACGGTTTTTGAGAACAACTTATGGTTAATTTTTCTATTTTTCACGGTTTTTTACAATTGTTGAACACATCCTCAATTTTAGTATGGTTAGTATGTTCGAACGTATCTACCGTGTAAAAAAAGAATGACTGTGTGTCGACAATATACAACAACAAACTTCTGCAATGGGAAATACGAGATGGTGGCCTACAGATGCTGCTTTATGAAAAATATTCGGGAATTACGGTACTTCAGATACAAAATTTTTTTTTAAATATCTCTGACTTTAAATCACATTAGAAATGATTCTTCTTTTCTTTCACATGTTCGCTTTAAAGCTTCAAATTTATTAGAAAATTTATTTAAATATAAAACCATATATTTAAAGTTATTTGGCTGTATACTGCTTTATCAAAATATTTACTGATTTTATCAAAAGCAGTAGCAATGGTTCTTGCTGCTATATCAGCTGATTTATATAAATTTGAAATCATAAAATCTGATTGTGATAAGTTTATTCATTCCATTAATAATAAACTATTCATTTAATGACGAAATTGAAATGAATAGTATTCAATCAAAATTACCTGTTATTAGAAAAAAAAGTAACAAAAATAAAACAGTACAAGAAATATATACAGAAAATATAGAAAAGTTTGACAAAGAAACATTTGAAAAAGAAGCTTTTAAAATATATGAACGAGTTTTGAAAGATTTTAAGGAACGATTTTTGAATAACGAAGAGCTGTTTAATGAGATTCAATACTTGCAACCCAATTTTTTTGTGAGAAATGTTTGTTCAGAAAAGAGCTGTTTAATGTCTAATTTTTTGGCGGAATACAAAGACTTCGTGGAGAAATGGGAATATTTGTAAAAATCTATCTGAAAAATATGTTGTTGTAAACAATGAGTTGGAGATTGATCGGTTGGTGTCGGAATCGCAAATAATGACTGAATGTAAACGATGCAAGAGTTTCTTAGTATGTTGTTTTAAGATATTATATGGGTATAATTTGTATAGATAGACTTACAAAAACATCTATAAAATGATAAAAATTGTGCTAACGTTGTCAGTTACTCAAGTTCAATGCAAATGTTCCTTTAATATTCTAAAATATATTAAAAATCTCTTAAGAAATATTTATTAATATAGAATGAGGCAGTAATTAAAGAAATATGTGACGGAAGTTCTGTATTTAAAAAAATTTATTAATTTAAGCACATAGTAATCTTCTCTTATATTTCTATAATAAATTTTTATTTTTATAAATTATGATTCATTTTTTCTATATTTAAATTAATTCATTTTTTCCTGTATTTTTATAAATTAATTCTTTTTTTCAAGTATATGTATTTATATTAAAGGTAAATTTTGTGAATAGAAAATAAAGGTAAATTTTGTAAGTAGAAAAATAAACATAGCACAATATTTAACAAGTAATTAATTAAAAATTATTAAATTTAATCAATCTTTTAACTATTCGTTAGATAAAGGATTATTTGGCAAATTTTTATTAATTAAATTATCTTATTTTTCGTAATTAAATTATCTGTATTTTAAAACTGTTGCATGACTCCGATTTTATTAAACTTTTAGTTAGGATTAACGCGGACCAAGTCTCAACTTGCAGTCGATTTCTGCATTTAGTTTTAATTAAATTTTGAATTGAAAATAAAATTCTTTCGACCCGCGGATAACAGCAAATAGTACCTTGTCCATCTCTTGTCCTTTGTTCAAGTCCGTGTCCATTGTTTTTTTTCTTGTTCAAGGCTGCTGGCGACCTATCCCTTATGGGGGAAAAATAGAGGAAAGATTGTTCATCCTAGAAGATAAAACAAATTCATAAAATTGACAACTCTTCCATAAAATTGACAATGTCCTTGTTACCTCTACATTGTTCTTCTTCCAGCAATGTTGTTTCCCATTTTGTAAGAGATGGTAAAACGTCATGGCTTTCTATAGTTACCACAAAATTTTCATAGGTTTCTGGAAGACTACAGAGCAATATAATTACTACCAGTTCGTCTGGCAATACAATTTAAATTTCTTTTAATTTTTCAACCGTGTTAAAAAAAAAATTTAAATGATTAGCCATCGACTGACCTGCCATTATTAAATTAATTATTTGTCAAATAATCATACCTTTCTAGCAGGCCCCGTTAGTTTATATAATTCCTTTAATTTAATCCGTACTTCTCTTGATGTTATACATTGTTTTACATGAATTAATTAAGATGGTCTAAAACAAAGTAAAATGGTTTTCATATCTTTTTTTCTATGCATTAACTCTAGCTACCTTTGTGGAATCTGGACATCTTATTGTTTCATCTGCATATTCCCACAGGTCGCAATGTACCAAAACACATTGCATTTGCGAAGCCCATGCGCAAATGCAATGTGTTTTCAGAATTTTATTTTTCTATATTATACAATTTTGCGCTCATTTTTAATTTTTTATCGTTTACAATTTGTACCATACAAATATTAAAATTAATAAATTTAATTAATTTAGCTCATAAATTAATACTTCTAAATTATGCTTCATTTTTTTTTTTTTTTGATTAGCACACGTTTTATAAAAAGTTGTTTTTATACGATAGCCCAAAACAACTAGCCTGGGCCCATAACCTGGTGTAATAAAAACGAGTCTTTTAAAAATTATAAACTAAATGTCGTTTATTAACCAAAATATAATATAAGACTAAATAAAAATGTAATTCAATTATATAAATTTACTGTAGTAATTATTAAACAAAAGACAATATTAGCAAAAGAGAATATTATCAAATATTAGGTTGAGAGCCCATATGAATTTAATTTACAAATATATTATATATACAGGGTTTTCCAATAGGGGTGATATAATTTAAAAATTTAAAAAAAAAACACATAAATTATTCAGTGAGACACAATATTTGTTTTTATTTGAAAGGTTACACTATGCCATTATGTATGGAAAATAATATCATTCAAATGACTACCACGACTTCTCCGTACGTACTGCATTCTTAACCCAATTTTTCATCACTTTTTCATATAAATTTGGTTGTATTTCATCAATAGGATGTTCCTCAATTGTTGTTGGATTATCAGCATAAACTTGTGACTTAACATATCTTCAAGGAAATAAATCATAAGGTGTTACATCACACGACCTGGGAGGATATTAACTGGACTATTTCTTAGATAATTTCATGACCAAATTTAGTTTTCAATAAATCTATTGTTAAAGTGGCTGTGTGGCAGGTGGCACCGTCTTATTGAAACCGTCTTATATCTTCTAGATTAATCTCAACAATAGGAAAAAGATTTTATTTAACATTGTTCTGTATCGTTCTCCATTGACTGTTACTCTTCCACCATTTTCTTCAAAGAAATATCGACCAATCACTGCAGCATGTACTGGACACCACACAGTGACTTTATCTGGCTGTAATGGTGTCTGAACAGTTTCGTGTGGATTTTTACCAGTCCAAAGTCTGCAATTCGGTTTGTTTACATAACCATTTAACCAAAAATGTGCTTCATCACTGAATACAATTTTTCGATAAAAATGTGCATCATTTTCAAGTTCTGTAAGACCAAAGTCAAAAAATAAACGACGTTTATGGTGGTCTAAAGGCTTCAGTTCTTGAACCAGTTGAGTTTTGTAAGGATATAAACCCAAATCTTTTCTTAAAATTCTCCATGTTGTTGTTTGAGAAAGATATATTGTTGAGAACGACGTGGAACCGATAAATTTGGAGTTTCTCTTACACTTGATGCTACCAAATCAATATTCTTTTGTGTGCGTGCATTTCTTTGTCATACTGGTACCAGGCTTGGACTGGCCCACCGGGACGCCGGGTATTTCTCTATGAGCCGGTGAAAATCTTATGCTGAAAGATTACTATTTTTCCATATCATTTGATAGATACGGCGTAAAGAAATCTAAAATTATTTAGAGACACAAAGTTAATTTTGGACACGGAAACCAATCAAATTTAAATTTGATAAACAACGTTCACTTTGGAAACGGAAAGCAATTGAATTTAAAAATGAAAAATGTAATTCACTTTGGAACACATTCGAAATTAAATTTGAAGAACGAAGTTAACTTAGTGCTGAAAAATAAATGTGAAAAGTTTTGTAAGTTATTACATTCAAAAAATATAGTGCTTTAAAACAAAATATATTTATTATTTAAAAAATAAAATATCAGTGAGGAATTTTAATAGGTAAAATATTAGCTTATTTGTAGTATTATAACTTCTATTGAATTTGTTATACCAAAATATGAATATTTTATATTTAAGTTTATATTCTGTTATAAAATAGTAAAATTTAAAATAAAATCTTTTCTATCCTTGAATTCTACAAGAACAATGAATTCAAAACCCAAAAGAAAAGGTGGAGCAGAAAAATTAAGAATTAAAAATGAAGTTACAAACGGAGCAAGCTGTTAAATCACAAGACTTAAAAAACTTTTCCAAAAACCTTCTACAAGTGCTAAAGCTCTTCAAGATAAGTTAAGTTTTTCATCATCTGTATCTGATCATCTGAATCAAGATAGGGAAAATAATGATGTTTCTATTATTGAAAAAGAAGCTGAAGATGATGAACTTGAATTAGAAACCAATATCAGTGAAACAGAAATTTATACAAATAATACAAATAATGAAATAGATTTAAATAAAATTAATTTTAATTTATTTTCAAAACAAAGCAATATCTCCGTTAAAAAGTTTTCACTTCATCATCCAGTTCAATCTAAATCGAAATCTTAAAATTTATTTTAGATTAGATGGTATGATACGTAAATGGCTTTCTTTTCACATGAACACAAATCACTATTCTGTTCATTGTGCTTATGTTTTGCTCCATTTTCTGGCAGTAGTACCTTTGGAAATACATGTATGAATGATTGGAAACATGTATATCAGAGAATATCTGAACATCGAAATAGTAAAAGGCATAACAGTTCTGTTGTTTCATATTGTACACTTATCTACAAATTTGGATGTATTACTTTTTGAAAAACAGGAGAGCTTAAGAAAACAGAAAATAAAAAATAACACAGAAGTTATCAATATTGTAATTAATATCTTTAAAATTGTATTGGAAAAAGAGGTCAAAGTTTTCGAGGAAAACATGAAAACATCTTGTCACTTGAAAATATAAATCTGGATCATGATAACTTTTTACAAATTTTCTTATTACTTAAACAATATAATACGGCATTACAACTGAACATTGATAATTTAATAAAAAACCGAAAGTGCTTCAAAAATCTAAAATCTAAAGGCCGTGGATCTAAATTGACTTTTCTTTCAAAAACAACAATAAACAAAATTGTTGAAATAATAAATAAAATGGTTAAACAAATAATTACTGAACAAATAAAAAACGCTGGAATGTTTTTTATTCAAATTGATACATCACAAGATCTTTCTATTAAAGAACAGTGTTCAGTTATCGTAAGATATTTTTATGAAGGTGGTATACATGAACGAATATTCAATATGAAGACTTGTATTAATACAACTGGAAAAGGTCTATGCAATTTGATTGAATATATATTGGATAAATATGAAATTGATATGAGTAAATGTGTTAGTTGCTCTACTGATGGGGCTTCAAATATGCGTGGAGAATATAATGACTTTCGTAACTGTTTGGATAAAATCACGAAATTTCAAATGTATGTTTAATGCTATTCACATAATTTAAATCTGATTTTAAAAGACAGCGTCTGAAACCATAAAATCAATTTCTTTATTCTGTCTCATAACGGAAATTATAAATTTTTTAGGAGAAGAATATCCACCCAACTCTTTTTTTACACGGTCTGTTTTTACACGATTTTGAAATAACATGATCCACAAAACAAGAACAAATCTTTTTTTATACGAAATATTTGGTTTAACACGATTTCCAAAAAAAAAATTCTTATTAATTTTTTTTATGTACTACTCGGGGAATACCCAATTTTTATTATATGATGTATAATCAAGAAACTGAAGTCGCATTTTCTATTTTTCTATTTAAATTTTATTGTTGTGTTCAGTTCGTGGAAAAATTATGTTTTAAATTTTTTTTGTGGTCATTTCGTGCAAATTTTTTTTAAGAAGTTTTACTTAGATAAGGAAATTATAATCAAGTGGTAATTTCCAGCAAAAATTGTTATTTTTAAGAAGTTTGAGTTAAATGAACTAACATTTTATTTGTTTTTTTTTTTACTTATGGACTAAAATTACTATTATTATCTATTTTTAATAAAAATATGTATGAATTATATTTTCTAAAATTTATATGTTTTAAATATTTATTCTTTTTTTGCACGGTTTTTGAGAACAACTTATGGTTAATTTTTCTATTTTTCACGGTTTTTTACAATTGTTGAACACATCCTCAATTTTAGTATGGTTAGTATGTCTTTTTTTACACGATTTTTTTTACACGATTGTAGTTCGAACGTATCTACCGTGTAAAAAAAGAATGACTGTGTTTCGACAATATACAACAACAAACTTCTGCAATGGGAAATACGAGATGGTGGCCTACAGATGCTGCTTTATGAAAAATATTCGGGAATTACGGTACTTCAGATACAAAATTTTTTTTTAAATATCTCTGACTTTAAATCACATTAGAAATGATTCTTCTTTTCTTTCACATGTTCGCTTTAAAGCTTCAAATTTATTAGAAAATTTATTTAAATATAAAACCATATATTTAAAGTTATTTGGCTGTATACTGCTTTATCAAAATATTTACAGACAGGCAATCTGATTTTATTAAAAGCAGTAGCAATGGTTCTTGCTGCTATATCAGCTGATTTATATAAATTTGAAATCATAAAATCTGATTGTGATAAGTTTATTCATTCCATTAATAATAAACTATTCATTTAATGACGAAATTGAAATGAATAGTATTCAATCAAAATTACCTGTTATTAGAAAAAAAAGTAACAAAAATAAAACAGTAGAAGAAATATATACAGAAAATATAGAAAAGTTTGACAAAGAAACATTTGAAAAAGAAGCTTTTAAAAAAATATATGAACGAGTTTTGAAAGATTTTAAGGAACGATTTTTGAATAACGAAGAGCTGTTTAATGAGATTCAATACTTGCAACCCAATTTTTTTGTGAGAAATGTTTGTTCAGAAAAGAGCTGTTTAATGTCTAATTTTTTGGCGGAATACAAAGAATTCGTGGAGAAATGATACTTCCTGATCATGATATAAGAAAAACATATGATATAAGTTTTTCTTATATCATGCTTCCTGATCAGGAAATAATTTTAAAATTATACGTAAAATGCTATGTATCACCCGATAACACTTTTTTTGGTATAAATTTAGGTCAAAGATTCAAAATGTCACGCTGAAAATCAATTCATTTTCTTTAATCATCCCAGAATATTACATAAAAATTTTTTACGTTTGTTCTAAATTAATTTTTGTTACTGTCCGATATATTTTCATAAATAAAAAAATTTCAACTTCAATTTCAAAGGTAATATTTAGTGCCATTATATATTTCAACAAAAATTTCAACTTCAGTGCCACTATATATCTTTCCAAAGGGGCGGATTATTATTAAAATGAATTAGTTTTATTGAAGTTTTATCCAATATTTCCTTTTTTTTTAAATTTCGTGCTATTTGCAAAAACTTAAATATCATTCATCAATATGTGCTTCATAGGATTTTCTGATTACATTTCAATATTAATACAATTTATGATTTTAAGCAAATACATTTTTATTAAATTATTATATAAATTCTTTGCAATAAAACTATTGTTTTCATTACCAAATCTTGCTTCAAAATCACCGAGTCCAAAATAAAGTTGTAACGACTTCTATTGCTCAAAGATACGATTAGAGTTGGCAAACCCCGAAACTTTTTTCAAGCTCGAGCTCACAAGCTTTTTTACTTTCAAGCTCGGGTAGCTCGAACTACTCGAGCTTGCATTTTAATTCCTACAATTTTAAGAAAAACCGACTTACGAGCTTCTCCCTGTAGTTGAACGTATTTGTGGTCTTTGTGAGATATATAATGCTGATTTGCATTGTACTTGTTGAATGTTATTAGCACAGAATTGCATAGTAAACAAATCATTTTATCTTTCATAGAAATTAAATAATATTGCATTTCCCATTCATCATTAAAAACATACGTACAGTTGATAACTTAAAATAAAGAGAGATATACAAATATATATATATATATATATATATATATATATATATATATATTTGTATATCTCTCTTTATTTTATATATATATATAGTATTATATATATATATATATATATATATATATAGTATTAGTAGAAAAAAATTTTTTCTACAATTTAGGAGAAAAAATTTTTTTTGTTGCACCGCATTATTTCAAAATCGCATAAAAAAAAGCCTATTGGCTATTTATTAATGTTTTGTTTATGTTATTTACATGTGTATTTTTTAATTTCAATAAAATACGAGGAAATAAGTTTCGATCGGTTTACAGCTACTTATGTTGTCCAATATTTTCATAAATTTTCCATAATTTTTCAGCAATTTTCAAAAATTTCTAATTTTTTTATGCGGTTTTTGATACATTGTAAGTCATTATTTAGGTATTATGCGATTTATGAGTAAATGGAACGTATCTATCATTTTCTATATAAATATAGGTTTTTTTTGTGCGTTTTTTTTTTGTGCGAATCTCCATGGAACGCATGTACCGCACAAAAAGAAAATTTAGTATATATATATATATATATATATATATATATATATATATATATATATATATATATATATATATATATATATATATATATATATATATATATATATATATATATATATATATATATATATATAGCTATATATATATATATATTTATATATATATATATATATATATATATATATATATATATATATATATATATATATATATATATCTATATATATATATATATATATATATATATATATATATATATATATATATATATATATATATATATATATATATATATATAGCTATATATATATATATATTTATATATATATATATATATATATATATATATATATATATATATATATATATATATATATATATATATATATATATATATCTATATATAATCACATTTGGTATAAGAAACTTTCGTTATAAGCAACCCTTGATATACATATAGTCATCATTTTTAATTTTGATATGTTCGTTATAAGAAATTTTTCGTGTCCTTGGTTTGAATGGATAAAATTAAGAGAAAATCACTGAAAATACAACAGAAGTTGGAAATTTTAAAAGATGTTGAAAATGGTGTAAAAATAAAAGAGGTAAGTAGTACGCAGTAAAAAAATCGACAATTTCGAAAATAAAGAAGAATAAGGAAAATTTGGAAAATTACGTGTCATCATCACACCAAATTGCAAAAAAAGTAATTAGAATAAAGAAGCCAAAGTTTCCTGAATTGGAACGATCTTTATATTCGTGGTTTTTACAACAAAGAGCTTTAAAAAACCCAGTTAGTAATGGAATTCTACAATTAAAGGCCAAAGAGATTAATGGTGAATTGGGTGGCAATATTAGTTGTTTATGTAGTGACGGCTGGTTAGCAAGATTTAAAAGGAGGCACGGTATACGGATTTTGACGATATCTGGCGAGAAGTTGTCATGTGATGATGGCCAAATATCAATATAAAGAAAATAATTATTTACCTGAGCATATCTACAACTGCGATGAAACCGGATTGGTATACAAGGGATTACCGAGAAAAACCAATGTGCTAAGGAATGAAAGATCAGCTCCTGGGAGGAAAGCTCAGAAAGAAAGGTTAAAATTACAGTTGATGATGATCGGAAAAGCTACACGTCCAAGATGTTTTAATAACATACCAATTCCGTTGCACTACCGAGCATCCAGAAATGCGTGGCAGACGACTCCACTGTTTAAGGAATGGTTCACGGATCAATTCATTCCGGAAGTAACAGCGCATATGCAATCAAAAAATCTACCTGAGAAGGCATTATTACTTATAGATAATGCTACGTGCCATAGAACGAACCTGTCAATGCCTGAAAATGAAGATTTCAAAATTCTATATTTGCCTCCAAACATGACACCATATTTACAACCGTTGGATCAACAGATAATTAAATCATTTAAAAATCGTTATCGTAAACGTCTTTTAATGACTTTGGCATCCAGAAATGCCGATATTTTCATTGCATTGAAAAGCATTAATCTGAAAGATGTAGCATACATGGCAGCTGAATCGTGGAACGAGGTTCCGAAAAGTGTAGCGATAAATGATTTTAAGATTTTGTACTCGTCGCCTGAGGAAATTACGTTAAATTTACCCATGAATTATTTTGACGAAGATGATGATTTACCTATAGCAACCCTTTTCAATTCGATATTATCTGAAAATATTGCAAGTTTAACTGATATCATGGAATGGGCTGGCGGAGAAAATGAAAACAATCATGTTTATGATTTGAATTTAGCTATGGATGTTGGTAATGAGAACGAAAACGAAGAAGAAATAAATGAAGTTAATAATGTCCCAGAATCATTAAACATTAATACCGTTATTGATTCCTTTAATCATGCAATCGAGTGGTCAGAGAGTGTCAACCTTTCTGTACAAGACCTTCTTCTTCTTAGAAGGATACGCGAAAAGGCTGTATTGGAAAAATTTAAATTAAATTCTCGTTAACACTTTTGCAATTAAACCATTTATATTAAAACTTTAAAAAAAAAAATATACTAATAAAAAAAATTCCGCTAATTATTTAAAATTAATTATTTTGTACTACTTAATTCGATAAAAGCAACAATTTTACAAAAGCAACTTTTTTACAAATTTCAAATCAGCTTAGGTGACTATATCGAATGATCACTGTATATATATATATATATGTGCGTTTTTTTGTTTACTTTTTGTTAGTGCAACCATGTTGATTGATAAAAATTATATTTATAGATTTAAATTGAATTGATTTGAGTTTTTTTTTTACGATAAAATATGAAGAAAGTTTTGTTAATAAACCATAAGAACAAATTGAATTTATTTTGTCGATAAAATATGAATTAAGTTTTGTAAATAAGAACAATATAATAGTGACTAATTTATATTGAATTTAAAATATTAAAGTAATTTAAATTATGTTAATTTTCTATAATTGCTGTGTTGAACACTAAACACTGAAATGTTTCTGTGAAATTTGATATATATTGTTGATTTTCGGTACAGAGATGAAAAAATGTAAACTAATTTGATAATTTTACCGTTTAAATACGTCTATAAACTCTTATGCAGTGAGTCACATAAGTCATGGGACAAGGCCTTATCTTCTCATACATATTTCTTACACATATCCTTATACAAATGAAATATTTTTTTCAAATATTTAAAAAATAAAC
This sequence comes from Empis livida, assembly GCA_963932195.1. NCBI lineage: Eukaryota > Metazoa > Arthropoda > Insecta > Diptera > Empididae > Empis > Empis livida. The sequence goes on along the minus strand of OZ010645.1, from coordinate 33,013,223 downwards.
ATTTTTTCTTCAAATATTTATTCGGTTACTTTTCTTTAAAATCAACACAGTAGGCTTTGTTTTGCAGGAAAACAAAAATAGCAAAGTAGCCTGACCAGTGTTGCCGAAACGTAGGTAGCAATATTCCTTACATTTAGCTCTGACAAATAAAAATTTTTCCCTACAGTAAAATCCAGAAAAAAAATATATACAAAACTATACTACTACACCTGATTTTTTACAAATAATTCCAACAGCAATTTCATATTTTTTAAAATCAAATCAATCAAATAAAAAACATACGAAAGAAAATACATACATGTGTATGTAATTATTTATTTATATATATAAGACTATACTTATAAAATTAAAAACAAATTCAAAAAAATGATACAAAAAAATTAATAAAATAATTGCAAATAACAGAATTGTTAAATAATACAATATTTTTAAAATGCATTATTTTTATAATTATTAATTCAAAATAATGCATTATTTTTTATGTAATTTTAATTTATAATTATTTTTTAATTATAACAAGCATTATTTAAAATAATTAAAATTATATGACTTAAATAATCATTACTTGAATTATTTTTGAATTTACAAAAATAATTCAAATAAGTCAATGAATTATTTTATTATAACACAAAAATAATTCAAGTAATTCAATTAATTATTTTTTGTAATTCAAAAATTATTTGAAAATCACAAATTCAATGAATTATCTAAATTATTTTTCAATTACAGATTATTTAATTCACATAATTTTAATTATTTTAAATAATGCACTATTTTAAATTAATAATTTATAAAAATAATTACACAATTTAAATTACATAAAAAATAATTCATCATTTTGAATTAATAATTTTTAAAAATAATGCAATGTTTAACAACTCTGGTAAATAATATTATGACAGAAAACAGTTTAAAAATATATAAATAAAATAAAATAATATTAAAATTTGTTTCTTTTATTCTTCCGAAGAGAAAATTTCTTCTTGATCAGCAGGTATTACTGGTTGATTGTTTTTAGTTTGATATAATTTATTAATTTCTGAAGTTAATAAAAAATTATGTGAATTTACGTTATCCTCCTTCATTTTCATTTTAATCCGTAGTAGTGATGACAGAGTTTTTACACCTAGTCTGTTTCGTTTTTTTGTTTTGATATCAGTGCACATAGAAATCACACGTTCTACTACAGCATTAGAATGTGGAAGAACTAAAATCACGTCAGCTAATTTAGTAATATTTTTAAACATAAAATTATTTGAAAATTTTTTTATATCACCTATTTTAATCCAAAATTCTTCAACTGTGGAATTTTCTAAATGTTGGATTTCTTCATTAGAAAAGTAAAATGGCAGTTTGTCGAATTCTTCATTGATATTTATACATCCATTCATTTATACATCCATTCATAGCCATTTAATAAAATTTTAAACACCTCTTTTTAAATTATAAATAATGCTCTCTATTATTTAAATCTTTTAAAGTACTTTCAGCTTGCCTTCCAATATTTATATTTTCAATTTGTAATAAATTGTTTTCTTCAAATATATTTGTACTTGTAGTTATATTTTGAATATATGGTGCTTTAATAAAATTTGAACCAAGCAATCTAAAAAATCGCATACTTTCTTCATACAACGAACCAATTAAATTCCTATCAGACTGAAATAGCATATTAAAGGGGTGGTGTACAAATATCTGATATTTGAAATTCATGTGGTTCAAAATTCAGATAAATAAAAAATGTCAGATAATTCAGAATTCAGACAACTCGAAATTAAGATGTTTTAAAATTCAGATAATTTAAAATTCAGACGATTTTAAATTCAGACATTTAAAATTCATATATTTTCGACTGAGTATTTCACAGTGAGCAGTAATAGTTTCCTAGGTAGGGTGAACAGTAATAATTTACTAGACAAAATTCACACATTTAAAATTCTTTGCTTTTTAGCATTTTATTTAAAAATAAAAAAGTACAAAAATAAATTCATATTCAGAATATAAGGTGTAATAGAATAAAAACTATACATTAAGTAAATATAAATACATACATATCAATAAATAAAAGGAATAAATTCATTATTAAAAAATAATATAAAAATTAATTGTTCAAAATACTTTAAACTAAAAAAGATACGAATTACTCGCAAAACCCACTAACAATTCTTCATTTGTTATTTCATTTTTCTTATTTAAAAAGGCCTCTAGTCTTTGTTCTTTCTTCAAAGTTTCTTTGCTAACATGACGTTTGTACATTCCTATGGCTATTTTTTCATGAATAGTTTTAAAGTATATACATTCTTTACCTAATTGTTGTATAAACTTATATACACCTCCATGCACATCTAATAAATTACTGATCCTTCGGTGCCAGGATTCCAATTTGTTCTGTGTACAAGGTAAATTAAAATCTAAGTTGTAATTTACTGACCAAAATGCTGGTTCGAATTTTGGCTTTGTTCTTGATCCATTTTTTTCAAATTGTCCATATATATAATTATTTTCTATGAATTTTTGTATTTTTTGCACATCCGGTTTGATTGATCTACATTCCTCAAAATATGTAGGTATATCTTCTGCTGGTAAATATGCTAATGATTTTAATTTCCAATGCAAACTCAGCATCACGACCGTATTTGCGATGGAGATGCTCTTTCTGCAATCTTCGCCACAAAATTTGGCCAAAGTGGAATAAACATCCCTTAAACTTAGCACATGGGAAATATTCTTTAAAAGCAGAAATGCAGGCTTGCTCAAAATCCGACAAAATTATATCAGGTTGAAGGTTGATTTTAAAATTACAGGCCTCCTTGAGGAGTTCGTATATCATTTCTCTATAACACAATAACGACTTTTGTGTCATCAGGCAGTATATAAGTGGAGTTATTTCTACATCATCAATTTGCGCATGAATTATATAGAGTTGGCTGAAGATCTTAGGCGCTACTTTAAAAGTACCATCAACAAGCCACATTTTTGATTTTGAAAGCAATTTTATGTTTGCTGCTGTACCAAGTTAAATGATGTAGTTGTCCCGAAATTGCTTTTGTGAAATTAAAAATTTTTCCCCGTCAATATACTGTAAATTTATAGAAATATTTATATCTTGTATCGTTTGTGGCTCTTTTACCAATGATTTTCTTCTTTCTCTATGTATTCTTTGTTTTAAAGCGAATTTTGCGGGCAAATATTTTCGACTTTATACTTCACAGTGAGCAGTAATATCATTTACTATTGTCACTGGATTTTTATATGAAGTCTTGGCCTCCTGCTTAAGATCAGCACAAGCTTCATACACGGGGAAATTATTTGCGTCAGGTCACTCGGTTCTTTTTTTATTTGGTGTGAACCATTTTCACTCAAAATTGTTGTTATGCGTGATTTGCACTGTTTTGAAATTCTATGTTGGCATATCCAATTAAAGCTATTTTTATGTTTTTTATCAATATAGTAGTGATATCCATTTAATTCTAATTTTTTGCCGCCTTTATTTGTTTTTGTGATTCGTATTATATCCATCGTACTGAAATATTTATTGGAAAATTTCTAATTATGAATTGGATAATTTCTAATTATGCTATATTAAAAATATAATTTAAATTTTCTTCAAATAATATATTTACCTTTGCAAATTAAAATTACAAAATGTAATAAATATTTAGTTAATATAAATATTTGGTAAATCACAAATAATTGAAAAATAATTCTAAATAAATGAATATTCAAATCACTTTACTACTGCACAATCCTTCACTGCAATTGCGAAATTATTCACTACTCATGTGCTACTACGTCTATGTACACATAACTTACAACGAAATTTGTATTTCGGGGAAATCCCCATATAATTCGCAACGCAATTGTAGTCAATTGCGAAGCAGTTCTTCACTGCAATTGCGACTCATATGCTACTACGTACACATAAATGTACAACGATTCTAATTTTTCTTCAAATTCAGATTTAAATTTTTTCGCTCGAAAAAATTTAAATCTGAATTTAATCTGAATTTTTCGTCTGAATTTTGAATCATCTGAATTTTGAATCATCTAAATTTTAAATTATCTGAATTTTGATTATCTGAATTTTGATTATCTGAATTTTGATTATCTGAATAACATTATAAACCCTATTAAAGGTGTTAAATTGTGGTAATATATATTGCATAAATTCAAGATACGCTTTAGTATATGGATTATTTAATTCATCCAAGACTGCTTTAGCTTGTGAATTACTTTCTTCAATAATTGCCAACAAAAATTCTTGTTGCAAAATTTCCCACTGTTCTAATACTCTGCTCACACAATTTGGTAAAGCCAGCCACCTTGTGCGACTAGGGTTTATCATTCTATGTTTTTCTTTATTCATATTTTTCTGAATTTTTTCTAATAAGGCTTGTCGCTTAGGACTTCGAGAATGATATGAATAAATTGAGTGTAAAAGTTGTTCTATGTTTTTCGGCAATTCATTTGAAGCACTACTTGCTATTAAATGTGTATTTGTACATCCGAGTACAAATACATGTGGATTATCTTTTAATAGATAGCTTAAGATTCATTTTTTCCCATCATTACATTTGCATTATCACTGCAATAACCAACAATATTTAAAATATTAAGATTAAATTTTTCCAAACATTTAGAAAATTCCATGTAAAGTGTGACACCTTACAGCTATCTTGCAGTTGAATTAGGTCAAAGAGTTGTGTTTCGAATTGTGAATTTTTGTTTTTAAATTTTAAAAGAATACACAAGTTTTTGTTGTTAGCAAGGTCGGCGCTTTTATCTACTAAAACGGAAAAGCATTTATCTTTTATTGCTAAAACAAGTTCTTGGCTCAAAGCAGGAACAATAACATTGTTTATAATATTGGTACATTTTGTTCTTCCAAGCTTTATCTTATTTGACAACTTGCTATCTTTAAATACGGATTTAAATGTCTGAACGACTCCTTGTATCATAAAATTTTGTCTGCACAAAATTACTTAAATTACTAGAAAAAGTTAAAGATCTCATAACTTTTCTATGAGTTTCGCTTGAGTCATGCCTTTGTAATTCACTTTTTCCAGCCTTTAATATTTTGTTGCAGTATTTGCATTTAGCTGGAAATTCATTACCTTGTACTTCCGAAATCCAATGTTTAAATGGTGAAATATTACTCCATTCTTTTCTATATTTTTGCCTTCTCCACTGCAGTTTTTTTTTTTTTTGTGTGCATTCTCCCTCGCTTGATGATGACATTTTGTAACTAAAATAATTTTTTCTAATAATACATTTAAATTACTATATCATTAAAAATATATTACCCTAAATACCAGAAAATCAAATGGATATGTATTTTAAAATAAATAATTATAATATAATATCCACTAGTAATTTTAAATTAAAATTAAAAAATTCAGAATCACAACGAGGCAATATATAAATTCAACTGCACATTTTCTTAATTTCAAATTGAAGTTTTATTTACATACTGACATTGGCAGGTGGCTGCACCTGGCTGTCGTTGCGGGCGTTTTGATTTTCCGTCCAAACGCTAGCAACGGCAGTCAGGTGCAGACACCTGCCAATGTCAGTATGTAAATAACACTACTTCAATTTTCAAATTTGAAGTTAAAAAATTGTGTTTAGACTTGCCTTTCCTTACGGGTTTTCAGACTTGCCTTTCTCTGCGGATGGTTACACAATTTTTTTTGTGTGATATTCGAGTTTATATGGAACTTTATTTATAGTTCCAAATTTTTCATTTCTCGTTTATTATATAACCATAAGTAAGTATTATATACATTTAATTATTGTGTGATAATCTTACATTTATTTAAAGTTATTTTTATTGACAACATATGTTGGATATCTCTCTTTATTTTAAGTTATCAACTATATGAGGTTACATTTATTTTATTATTATATGTATAATGTATTAAGTATGTTTTCAATGAAGAATGGGAAATGCAATATTATTTAATTTCTATGAAAGATAAAATGATTTGTTTACTATGCAATTCTGTGCTAATAACATTAAAAAAGTACAATGCAAATCAGCATTATATATCTCACAAAGACCACAAATACGTTCAACTACAGTGAGAAGCTCGTAAATCGGCACGTCAAAAAAAGCAAAATTAAAGGCATGATAAAAACGAGCAATCAGTGCTTTTACTAAGCAAGGAACCGCTGCAACTGATTTACGTTCAAAATATCGCATAGACTTCGAAAATGATATGGAAATGATAAACGAATGCATTGTTCAAGCAGTAGGATGCTTAGACCCTGAGAAAATTGGTAAATATACCTCTTTCAACAAGGACTATTGATATCAATGAGAACTTTAAAGAAAAATGTCATGAAGCAGGTCTAAACCTTAATAATTTGGTGAGTGTTTACACTGACGGAGCACCTGCTATGAAATGAAAAATTCGTTTCAGTGCTAAAAAAAGACACTTCAAATTTAAAAACATTAATCGCATTTTACACCAACAAAATCTTTGCGCTAAATCTACTATATTAAGCAATACTTTAGCAAAAATTATTGTAATTGTTAATTTTAGCAGAGCATACGCAACACGACATCTTCAATACTCGAAATTTACTTAAGCCTGATGGTGACACATACAGTGTAGATTTGCCGCATCATTGTAAAATGCGCTGGCTATCAAGAGGTCAAGTTTTATGAAATTCCATTTATGAAATTAATAAAATATAATTTTTTGTAGTAACTATGTTTTTCTTAAAATTGTAGGAATTAAAATGCAAGCTCGAGTAGTTCGAGCTACTCGAGCTTGTGAGAAAAATAGCTTGTGAGCTCGAGCTTGAAAAAAGTATCGTGTTTTGCCAACTCTAATCGTATCTCTGAGCAATAGAAGTCGTTACAACTTTATTTTGGACTCGGTGATTTTGAAGCAAGATGTGATAATGAAAACAATAGTTTTATTGCAAAGAATTTATATAATAATTTAATAAAAATGTATTTGCTTAAAATCATAAATTGTATTAATATTGAAATGTAATCAGAAAATCCTATGAAGCACATATTGATGAATGATATTTAAGTTTTTCCAAATAGCACGGAATTTTTAAAAAAAGGAAATATTGGATAAAACTTCAATAAAACTAATTAATTTTAATAATAATCCGCCCCCTTTGGAAAGATATATAGTGGCACTGAAGTTGAAATTTTTGTTGAAATATATAATGGCACTAAATATTACCTTTGAAATTGAAGTTGAAATTTTTTTATTTATGAAAATATATCGGACAATAATCAAAATTAATTTAGAACAAACGTAAAAAATTTTTATGTAATATTCTAGGATGATTAAAGAAAATGAATTGATTTTCAGCGTGACATTTTGAATCTTTGACCTAAATTTATACCAAAAAAAGTGTTATCGGGTGACACATAGCATTTTAATTATAATTTTAAAATTATTTCCTGATCACGAGGTATCAGCTGAAAAAATAAATAATGCATTAAGAGCACTAGTTGATTATGACGAATTTTTAAATAAAATTGAATTTTTAAATAAAATTTCTGAATTTTGGGCTGAAGCGGTATTGTGAAAGGAATTTTATCTATTCCTCATTCGTCTGCAACCGTGGAAAGAATATTATTTTCAATTCAAAATTTAATTAAAACTAAATGCAGAAATCGACTGCAAGTTGAGACTTGCTCCGCGGTTATCCTAACTAAAAGTTTAATAAAATCGGAGTCATGCAACAGTTTTAAAATACAGATAATTTAATTAAGAAAAATCAGATAATTTAATTAATAAAATTTGCCAAATAATCCTTTATCTAATGAATAGTTAAAAGATTGATTAAATTTAATAATTTTTAATTAATTACTTGTTAAATATTGTGCTATGTTTATTTTTCTACTTACAAAATTTACATTTAATTTTCTATTTACAAAATTTACCTTTAATATAAATACATATACATGAAAAAAAGAATTAATTTATAAAAATACAGGAAAAAATAAATTAATTTAAATATAGAAAAAATGAATCATAATTTATAAAAATAAAAATTTATTATAGAAATAAAAAATCAGATTGATTACATTAATTAAATATTTTGCTTTAATGTTTTTATTTTTGTAATTTTTTTTCCAATATAATATATAAAGTTATAATAAAGGGTTTTCCAATAGGAATGATATAATTTAAAATGGTTATAATGGGAACACTGCGTATTATGTTTTCTTATGTCATTTGTGGTCAGTAGGATAAGCCATTTAATCATGGAAAGATATATACGCTTCACCATCGTTTAGAAATTGTTAAATTATTTTATCAAAATCAGTGCTCATTTGTGAATACTGAGAGAAATTTAAGAAGAATTCATGGACGAAATTATTCAGTTAATCGACTCTATTCGTCGTATTGTAGACAAATTTGAAAGTGAATTTTCTTTACACGATACAAGAGTACCAGTTAAGGTTGGACTAGCTATGTAAATTGCACCGGGAAGTTTTGGAATACCGGCCCAAATTTCTCTACAAAAAAGCAAAAAAAAATGCAATGTTTATTAAAAATCATATGTTTATTATGAGAAGATTACTATGTGCTTAAATTAATAAATTTTTAGTAAATACAGAACTTCCGTCACATATTTCTTTAATTACTGCCTCATTCTATATTAATAATAATTTGTTTCTATTCATTATATTCAGCGCAACCACTTGATCATCAGTTAATCTATTTCTTAAGAGATTTTTTAATATATTTTAGAATATTGAGGGAACGTTTGCATTGAACTTGAGTAACTGACATCGTCAGCACAATTTTTATCATGTTATAGACGTTTTTGTATGCCTAGCTATACAAATTATACTCATATAATATCTTAAAACAACATACTACGAAATTCTTGCATCGTTTACATTCAGTCATTATTTTCGATTCCGACACCAACCGATCAATCTCCAACTCATAATTTACAACAACATATTTTTCAGACAGATTTTTTTACAAATATTCCCATTTCTTCACGAAGTCTTTGTATTCCGCCAAAAAATCAGACATTAAACAGCTCTTTTCTGAACAAACATTTCTCACAAAAAAATTGGGTTGCAAGTATTGAATCTCATTAAACAGCTCTTCGTTATTCAAAAATCGTTCCTTAAAATCTTTCAAAACTCGTTCATATATTTTTTTAAAAGCTTCTTTTTCAAATGTTTCTTTGTCAAACTTTTCTATATTTTCTGTATATATTACTTGTAATGTTTTATTTTTGTTACTTTTTTTTCTAATTCCAGGTAATTTTGATTGAATACTATTCATTTCAATTTCGTCATTAAATGAATAATTTATTATTAATGGAATGAATAAACTTATCACAATCAGATTTTATGATTTCAAATTTATATAAACCAGCTGATATAGCAGCAAGAACCATAGCTACTGCTTTTGATAAAATCAGATTGCCTGTCTGTAAATATTTTGATAAAGCAGTATACAGCCAAATAACTTTAAATATATGGTTTTATATTTAAATAAATTTTCTAATAAATTTGAAGCTTTAAAGCGAGCATGTGAAAGAAAAGAAGAATCATTTCTAATGTGATTTAATGTCAGAGATATTTAAAAAAAAATTTCTGTATCTGAAGCACCGTAATTTCCGAATATTTTTCATAAAGCAGCATCTGTAGGCCATCATCTCGTATTTCCCATTGCAGAAATTTGTTGTTGTATATTGTCGAAACACAGTCATTCTTTTTTTACACGGTAGATACGTTCGAACTAAAATCGTGTAAAAAAAGACATCCTAACCATACTAAAATTGAGGATGTGTTCAACAATTGTAAAAAACCGTGTAAAATAGAAAAATTAACCATAAGTTGTTCTAAAAAACCGTGCAAAAAAAGAATAAATATTTAAAACATATTATAAAATTTTTAGAAATTATAATTCATACATATTTTTATTAAAAATAGATAATAATAGTAATTTTAGTCCATAAGTAAAAAAAAAAAAAAAATAAAATTTTAGTTCATGTAAGTCAAACTTCTTAAAAATAATAATATTTGCTGGAAATTACCACTTGATTAAAATTTCCTTATGTAGGTAAAACTTCTTAAAAAAAATTTGCACGAAATGACCACAAAAAAAATTTAAAACAAATTGATTTTATGGTTTCAGACGCTGTCTTTTAAAATCAGATTTAAATTATGAATAAAGAAATTGATTTTATGGTTTCAAACGCTGTCTTTTAAAATCAGATTTAAATTATGTGAATAGCATTAAACATAAATTTGAAATTTCGTGATTTTATCCAAACAGTTACGAAAGCCTTTATATTCTCCACGCATATTTGAAGGCCCATCAGTAGAGTAAATAACACATTTTACGATATAAATTACAATATTGATAACTTCTGTGTTATTTTTTATTTTCTGTTTTCTGTGTTATTTTTTATTTTCTGTTTTATTTTCTGTTTTTCAAAACGTAATACACCCAAATTTGTAGATAAGTGTAGAATATGAAACAACAGAACTGTTATGCCTTTTACTATTTTGATGTTCAGATATTCTCTGATATACATGTTTCCAATCATTCATACCTGTACTTCCAAAGGTATTACTGCCAGAAAAAGGAGCAAAACATAAGCACAATGAACAGAATAGTGATTTGTGTTCCTGTAAAAAGAAAGCCATTTACGTATCGTACCATCTGATCTAAAATAAATTTTAAGACTTCGTTTTAGATTGAACTGGCTGTTGAAGTAAAAACTTTTTAACGGAGATATTGCTTTGTTTTGAAAATAAATTAAAATTAATTTTATTTATATCTCTTTCATTATTTGTATCAATTTTTGTTTCACTGATATAGGATTCTAATTCAACTTCATAATCTTCAGCTTCTCTTTCAATAATAGAAACATCATTATTTTCCCTATCTTGATTCAGATGATCAGATTCAGATGATGGAAAAATTTACTTATCTTGAAGATCTTTAGCACTTGTAGAAGGTTTTTGGAAAAGTTTTTTAAGTCTTGTGATTTAACAGCTTGCTCCGTTTGTAACTTCTTTTTTTAATTCTTAATTTTTCTGCTCCACCTTTTCTTTTGGGTTTTGAATTTATTGTTCTTGTAGAGTTCAAAGATAGAAAAGATTTTATTTTAAATTTTACTATTTTATAACAGAATATAAACTTAAATATAAAATATTCATATTTTGGTATAACAAATTCAATAAAAATTATAATACTACAAATAAGCTAATATTTTACCTATTAAAATTCCTCACTGATATTTTATTTTTTAAATAATAAATATATTTTGTTTTAAAGCACTATATTTTTTGAATGTAATAACTTGCACACTTTTTACATTTATTTTTCAGCACTAAGTTAACTTCGTTTTTCAAATTTAATTTCTTTGGAATCTTTTCCAAAGTAAATTACATTTTTCATTTTTAAATTCAATTGCTTTCTGTTTCCAAAGTGAACTTTGTTTATCGAATATAAATTTGATTGGTTTCCGTGTCCAAAATTAACTTTGTGTCTAAATAATTTTAGATTTCTTTACGCCGTATCTATCAAATGCCGATTTGATAGATACACCGCGTATCTTTGTGTCTCTAAATAATAGATACAGCGTTGATAGATACACCGTATCTTTGTGTCTCTAAATAATACACCGTATCTATCAAATCGGCATTTGATAGATATGACTAAATTAAACTAGATCAATGGTTTTCAATTGACGGAGTCAGGCTACTTTGCTATTTTTGTTTTCCTGCAAAACAAAGCCTACTGTGTTGATTTTATAGAAAAGTAACCGAATAAATATTTGAACAAAAAATGTTTTTTTTTTAAATATTTGAAAAAAATATTTCATTTGTATAAGGAAAATATGTGTAAAAAATATGTATGAGAATACATATAAGGCCTTGTCCCATGACTTATGTGACTCACTGCATAAGAGTTTATAGACGTATTTAAACGGTAAAATTATCAAATTAGTTTACAATTTTTCATCTCTGTACCGAAAATCAACAATATATATCAAATTTCACAGAAACATTTCAGTGTTAAGTGTTCAACAAAGCAATTATAGAAAATTAACATAATTTAATTACTTTAATATTTTAAATTCAATATAAATTAGTCACTATTATCGTAAATATTTTATCGTAAAAAAAAACTCAAATCAATTCAATTTAAATCTATAAATATAATTTGTATAAATCAACATGGTTGAACTAACAAAAAAGTAAGCAAAAAAACGCATATATATATATACACTAAATGTAGTATGAACTTGTACATTGTATATTTATATATATATATATATATATATATATATATGTATATATATATATATATATCTATATATATATATATATAGTATTATAGCTTCGGATATTTCGTATCGGAAATGAAAAAGGATATAATTTAGTTCAGTAAAAAAAATGAAGACAAATACCAATAAGACTTTCACAAAATTTTTGCAACTTAATACAAATTGATATTGTTTAATTTTTCAAGAGAAATAAAAAATCTCTCTTCGATCGAATAATTTGACGCAATATGCTAAATCGAGCATAAAATTTAAAAGTTAAAAAAAAAGGTTTTTTTCTTGACTAAATAATATATATACTCACTGTCAGGATCAAAAAAATAAAGCACACCTTTTAAAATAAATTACAAAAAAAAGTATTTAATATTCAGGCATCCAAACATTTAAAAATCAGTTTGTAAAACATATCAGGCCAAGAAGAAGAATCAACCATCTGAAAAATCAGCTTTAGAACTCCGGAAAAAGACATGAATCCTTTTTTTTGTAGTATGAACTTGTACATTGTATATTTACCATTTGAAGAATTATTTTTATTTCACATTTTCATATCGTAAAGGTGGAATATTTAAGCTTGTTGTCTTGTTATATATTGTGGTTTGTTTGCTGTTGATTTGTTCATAAATATTTATCTGTATCCTTCTTAAAACAAGAAGAAAACATCAGTGCTATAGGAAAATTGTAACTTCGAAGTTTGTTACAATCATTTCCGGCCAATTAGTTTCGCAGTTAAACCACCGTTCCAAAAAGAATTTCCGACTGGCTGAGTGATTTGTCTGCCACAAAACCTAAACATACCGAAATTCTTTTGGACTGGAAAGGGTTAAAAAGGAATTATAGAACTTAGAGCTGAATTGCCAACAGATTTTTATGTAGCTGGTACTATATAAATCTTGTTTTTTTTCGTATAAATGAAGCATATCTCTAACGATACATTATTACCACTAAAATATGACCATATATAACATTAAAACCCTTACGTATAGCTTAGAACATTAAATCATATTTTTATTCTCATTGTATGCTATACAATAAAAATAAATATGTATATAAAAAAAACTACTAACTCTGCCGAGGGGTAAATTGTAAACCATTATGGGTTAAAAAAAAGAATTCCGATTTGTCATGTCAGTTCATTAATTTTTCATTTCGATATAATTCAGGCATTCTATCGTTCTGCTTTTTTTTGTTTTTATTTGTTAACTTACTGATTCTTTTCGAAATCCGAAACGATTTCTCTTTATAACTCTGTTATCTAAATATATATCAAAATTTTAATATTATATGTATATATACCAAACTAAACTAATGCTTAGCAGCTAATAACCAGCTATGTATATGTAATAAATAGATTTATTTCATTAAAATCCAACAAAGTAGTCCTCAGAGTAAATCTGATAAGACCAGTTGACTATTAAACTGATATATATATCATTAAACTGATATATATAAATATCTATCATCATAATTTAATTTTTAAGTTAAATCGATAAAAAAAAGTCTATTACACCTGATTTTGGTACTAAATCGATATAATTGACAACTATCATGTTTTTTGCAATGAAATTTTATAAGTTTATAAATAAAATGTTTCCCTACAAATAAAATGATATAGGATTAAAATTTTAATTTAAGTGTTTAATTAATTATAAAATTGTTGTTAACGATTTATCAAAATGACAGTGAAAAATATTATTAAAAATTAGTTTTTATTTTTATCTGGCAAAATGTATTTCTTTATTTTATTTTATAAAAAAAAGAAAGAAAACTGAATATTTTTAATGTCATAGAGAAGGAAAAGGAAGAAGAATTGATAAATCGCGTATAAAAAGGATCAATAAAAAATATATAGCATTAAGTATTAAATATAAAATCCGCATTAAAAATAAAAAGATTAATATATTTTGCAATGTAGCATCTTTAAAAGGAGAAAAACATGAATTACATAAATACATATATCGAAATATATTTTGCAATGCAGCATCTTTAAAAGGAGAAAAACATGAATTACATAAATACATATATCGAAATATGTTTTTCTTTCTATCGAAGCCTCTAACAATTAATGTCGAATATAATTTACAATTACTTTCGAATATCATGCCAAATAATGTCAGATATTTCAATTAACAAAATTTATTATTTTATTCTGCTGTTAATACCTTTTTAACGTGAGGTTTATTTATTATCAAAAATATTTACCATTACATATATTATTATTAAATTATGCAAATTTACATAATAAAAACATTTTGAAAATATACGAGTTAAAATATGAATAGGAAATTCTTCAACCTTTCCAACAGGTGGTATTGCATCAAATTAAAATATTGATTTATCTCAATATACTAGAAATCCATTTTTAAACGTATATTTCATTTATATTTTTTTCCTTTTATAGAAAGTATAACAAGATTGTATATTTTAATCTATTAAAATCCTTCATAAAAAAGTCTAAATTTAGCATAATAACAAAAACCATTAAGTACAATCAAATTAAAAACAAATGAACGTCATAATAACGTATATTATCCTTTATAATTCTCTTATGTATTGTTGTGTTCATATAATTGGAAAACATTTATTTTTATTTGCATGTTTTGTTGCCAACATATCATAATGTTTTTCTTTTTCACGCCTACAATAATAATCTAATTTAGTTTCCTAATTTCCCACGATAGATGAAAATGTACATATATGAAAATAAATATGAAATATACTTTTTATATTTCATATTTTAATATATTATATACGGGTATGACTTTCTGTTTTTTTTTTCGCACCATAAAATTTTTATTTTATTATACGTTATAGTAACATTACAAATAAAAATAATAAAACCAAACATGAAATATAAAAATATGTTTAGTAATAATTTCAATATATAACGTGCAAATTAAATTTCAATCTTCTTAAATTACATTGACTACAAAATTAGTTTCCGATATAAACTTGGTTTGTGTTATAAAGCAAAAAAATTACCTTACTTTAAGGAATATTGTTGAAAGAATTATTAAAATGAAGCAGAATTATTATTTTTAACAAATTAATACTTATAAATTATAGACAATTCTTATTGTATTTCCAAATAATAAAAATGAAATAAATATTAATATGTATAATATGTATTCCCTTTATTAAATATGGTTGAATATAGTAATACATTTAACCAAATTTTGTACATTGTTTTGTGAAAAAATAAAATTTTATATGGAACTATAATATCGATTAAATTCTTTATATCTTTTATGGTTCTTTCTAATCCTAAAAAAAGTGTTCGTTAGATTTACTATATGCAAGTTGAATAATTTTTAGTTGAATGCCGGAATTACCTCAATAGTTGAATAATTTTTTAGTTGAATGCCAGAATAACGTCAATTTCTATGATGATTTACCATATAAAATTACTAGAAACCGAATTATAGAAGATTTTGTTTTGTATTTTGTATTAAACTTCACATTTTTTCGAATAAAGTTTGGAAGAAATTTATTATATTTTGCACAGTACGAATAGAACAATTAAAAAATTTTTTTTTAGATTTTCATTGATATACCAACCATTTCAATTCACAAAATTAAGCAGCCAATAACTGCATCCAGTTAAGCTCTTTTAAAAATTTAACCGAACAGCATTAAACGTTTTTTTAAAGGCAAAAATTACCTTAGTTTAAAACCATACAATAATTATCATGTTTTTTTTTTGCTCCAATAAATTTACAATAAATCTAATATGAAATCCTTTCAAATCTAGAATGCTTTTATACAGTGACTAAAATTTTATCCATTTCCAATCAAAATTTGTTTTAAAGGATATTATAAGCAATACAAATTATATTTAATTATATATTCACATATATACATTTCAGTTTCACAAAATACTATATATACCATGGTAAATTTCAATCACATTATTTGAATAAATTTCTAATGTATCGTTTTTATAAAAACTCTGAAAATAGATAATCAAATAATTACGAAAAAAAAAACAGAAAAGTAACTAAAATTATTATTTCCATTGTAATTTGAGTTATATAAACGTAACATATATTTATTTGATATTTTCTTCCATCATTGTCATTTTAGCTAAAAATCATAAAATATATGGTACTAGTTTTTTAATTTCATTCAATAAAACTGATGGCAATGCTTATACAGTCTATATAAGCGATGGCGAAACCTTATCTGATGCCGCGTCAAAATTTAAAAAAAAAAAGCAAAAATCAAAACAGCCAAATGTGCCATAGTTTTTTGATTATTTCAAAATTTATATATAATTATTTATAATTTTTTTGTAATAATATACGAAATTATTTAATATTAAAATATAAAAAATGCATTATTTAATGTTGTTTTCAGCAGAGAGTTTTTGTATTCGTGGAATATAAATCGAACTTTTTAAACCTACACATGCGTTGGTCATTTCATGTCCAAGTCGACTTCTTACAGTTGATTTTACATATTTCATAGAAGAAAATAGTTGTTCGCATCCATATGATGACCCAAACATTGTTAAAATCTCTTTTGCAACTAACTTCATAGTGTAGAAATGATCTGGTACCGATATCCAAGATAAAATTAAATTTTCAATTCTAGTTTCAATTGATAGTTTTTGCATAACATAATTTTAACAATTCATGAACTTGAGATTTAAATCCACATACTTATACTGCACTTTGTCCAAACTCTAAAATTTCCATTTCCAGGTTATATATTTTTAGCGCTGCAAACTGTTTGAATTTTAGTTTCAAAGTTCAGTTTTTTTTAAATATCCTTATATAAACCAAACTACGGAAATGTTTTTATTATTACATTATGTAAATACAAAACTTTTAAATTATGTATCAAAGATTATTGTCCCCGATATTAAAAACTAATTATTTTAAATTTTACTAAAAAAATCAATTATTGTCTTACGGGAACTATGGTATATCAGTATATACTAGAATAGTAAAATTTGAATATTATACGAACTATTATTTTAAATTTAGATTATATGATACGGAAAATTCATTCAATCCAAATTTTATCAATTTATTTTAATTATTATTACAATTGAATTCCTTTTTATAATCACCACAGAAAAATATAATTTTTATATTTTTTTAGGTTTACAAAATTCATTGATATTTAAAACCATTATATAGAAACAATTGAAATTAGAATAAATTCATGTTTTTATGTACAGTTTATGTCTGCATGCAACAATAAATTTTTACAGTTTATGTCTGCAACAATAACCGTATAAACATTATAACACTTATTTACCTACAAAAAAAATTAATATTATTTTGCCAAATTAATTAACTACAGTTTTTCTATATTATAAAAAATGTGAAATCGAATATTTTATTTGTAGGCTTATTTATTTAAAATATTGTTCTACTTCTATATAATACGCACGTTATATACTAATTAATCTATTTTTCTCTAAATAGTCGATAATTTTCGACATTAAATATTTTTGTTTTAATCCTAATCCGTAATTACAAATCCTCATTAATTTAGAGTGCATCTTATCAGTAAAATAATAAAAAAAGATACTAATTAATATTTGACTTTCGTTAATCCTTAAAGATTAATCCTTAATATCGAACTAAATAAAAAAATAACCATCAGAATAATATATCTATAAAGTTATTTATAAGTTTAAAGACATACAATTTTATCTTTTGGATTATTCTCTTTCAAGTAAAATAAGGTTAGGATTTCATGTACAAAACAAGAATCTTTTCAAACAAAATAAAATTAATTCAATATGAAACAAATTAAATTGAATTTAGAAATTAAATAAGTTTAGAAATACATAAGTTGAATTTAGAAATTAAATTCAACTTATTTTATATAGAATTAATCAAGTAAATGAGATAAAATTGTGTTTTATATTTTTTATTTTATGCCATTATTTAACAGTTAATCTGATTAATAAAAACAAAATTAAAGATTTTCTCGATAATATTTTCAATATAAAAAAAACTTATTTGGAAGTGTTTTCTATGATAAATATTAGTTAATGTTATTTTGAATTGTAAAATATTATATAATATGTTAAAATTCTTAATTAGTAAAGATTATCAAATTTAGTACAAATTAATTAACACGAAAACTTGTACTAATTTATTTAAAACTTGTTCTAATTTATTTTGAGACAGGCACGAAAAAACCAAATCCCAAATTTTAAATGGATTTATGCGACTGTGTCTGAAAACTGGATTATGGTGTTTTACACTATACTTAATTTTTACGAATCAAGTTTTATGCTCAATAGCTGAAAAATGATTAAAATATTTTATAAATTTTCGTTTTTAGACCTTGTACTTTTAAACCAAAATTAGGTGGTTTTCATCTTTTTCACAATACAAAATCATCTTTTTTTGTACTATATATAATTAATTTTTTTTCCTTTGTCTAAATGTATTAAAACTGTTGTATAATACTAAAATCTATTAAGACATTTTGTATTATAGATTAGGTATCAATTTTCAAAGAAATATAAAGCCTTTAAATGTCACAGTATATCTATCAAAAGTCAAGAATAAAATGTATATATAATCTTATATATACAACCTATATACATAAATATATAAATAAATAGCGCGAAAATACCCTTTATAAGTTATTTAAGATTTTTCTTTCGATATTATATTGTGAATTTAACATAAAATGAAAAGTATTACACATTTTTTTTTTCTCTTTTATATATATTTTATATTTTTTCTTCTTATATATATAATTCTATATATATATACTTATGTACATTTTCAATCAAAAGAACTCATATACATACTCGTCTTTACTCAGATTTTCAAGAAAATTATTTTTTGAAAAAAAAAAAAATTAAAGCTAGAAAAAAGAATTTCTTGGACTCTGAATTAAATTTTTTATTTATTTGTTTAAAAGAAAAAGAGTAAAAAGAAACTAGATAAAGTAGATTTGTAGATTTGGATATATTCTTACTAGGTATACACAAACTGGGTTGTCTATAATAAAAGGTACATATTTTAAGGAAAATATTTTTAACCCTTTTGCGAGCAAGGACGTGATATCGTGTCATGTGGTAGAAGATTAATTTTTAGAAATGTATATTTCGATTTTAACCTATATTTGTGACTGATGATTGACAAAAAATTGGAGTATAATTTATTAAATCTAGTTCCTGAATATCTTGAATATAATTTACACCAATTATTTTTTCTGCTTTAATATATGAAACTGAATTTCAACATTTTGGTGAATTTTATTCATTTAACTCTATTACTACAATAACTGATTAATATTAATTTAATTGAGAATAATATTAATCAGTTATTGTAGTAACTCTATTACTACAATAACTGATTAAAATTATTCTCAATTAAATTAATATTCCAGCAGAGCTTTAGTCGTATAATATATTATAATTTTATTCTGTGTCAAATTATTTGCCATGTTGGATAGTTACAAATTCCGTTTTACACAAAAAATATAAATAATTTACTTACTTCTCGTACAAATTGAATAAATCCGATTTGAAGGATAAGGAAAATGGATAAAATTGTCAAATTCTGTGAACCAGCACGTTTAGCTTTACAAAGGATGTATTGGTATGGGTAAAAAGTTGTACCAAACCAAATAGAAGATAGTTCCAAAAAGTTGCTATTGCTACAAATAGTTTGTTTTAAAAATTAAAAATATCTCTGTGTGGTCATTTTATTAAATAACTACTAGATTGTAAATTTATTTAATTTTAAAAATATTACAGCATGGGCAGAAGATTTTCACATTATGTGTAATTTATACGTATGTTGAAATTGTTTCTATTTTATTACAATTATATTATGTAATATAATTTTATAACTTAAATTAGAAATAATCTAACTTAAATACTACAATAATATTAAATGTTATTTAAAAAATATCTGAAAACTAAATATTATTGAATATGTTAATCATATCAATATATATATTAATACAAAATTAAAATACACAAAAAGAAACAAATCTGCTTAATTTTTATATAATTTACTTATACATTGCGCGTTATGCTAGTGAATTACACCCAAATAAGATAAATTTTATTAAGCTCATATGATTATTATAATAAAATAAATTTCAATGGCAAACCAAATGAAATAATAAAAATGTTTGTATGATGTAAAGTATCTACATATATGTATACATTTTATCTTCAGGTGTAATAAACGCTTTTTTATTGCAACAGCTTATAGCATAACCATCATATTTTGTGTTATACCGTTTACATTTACATACATATATAAAGTAACTTTCATCTTGAAACAGCATCAAATTCTACTACATATAAAGCTCCAAATTGGATAAGTTAAAATTTTCAAGATACTCTTTCGTAAAGAAAGAGAAATAACTTTTAAAGTATTTGAAAAAATGGTTATAAAAATATATATACTTTCGTTTTGGTAACTCTTGTATATATGGTAAATTACCTTTTATCTATAATAATATTGTTTATTTTGGTTTTATTTTACATGCTTGAGTAAACTTAATATACGTAATACTTAATTCGTATATATGTATATACATTTTTCATCTGAATATAAATCAGAATATAATGGTACTTTTGTTCAAATTTCGTAGCGTTTCCAAAATAAGTTGAAAAAAATTAGTCATAATAGTAACAAATGAAATAATAAGTACTCTATTCAGCCAAAATTCATATACAAGTTATTTAGGTTATATCAAATATTATAGAAAGTTTTTTAAAAATAATATATAAAAGTAAAACAAAGTTAGAATATAAATAAATCTAAGAACTATTTCAATAATTTTCAATTGCTCAATAATATGAATAAATTTCATAAAAATAGTAATTTTCGATTTTTTGATATCGTTTTTCTATCATTTAATTTCGACAAACTAAAAGAAAAATGAAAAGATACTTAGAAAAATGTATTTGTAAATTTGGTTGATGGGCAAGTTATTAGACAAAGCTAATTATTCAGCAAATAAATGTTTATTCTCGTTTAATATAGTAGTATATACTTCAATAATACCATAGAGAGATTATTAAAAATAGTTCAACATAATTTTAATTTTCGTATATGTTTTTTTTATTACTATAGAATTGTTTTTTTACGTCTCACAAGAAGTCACAAATGTAAGATATAATTATGATTTCACAAATGTAAGATATAATTATGATTTTTTACACATTTTATATAAAAGAATTAGTTTATTTTTTAAATTTTCATCTTGAATTTTATGAAAAGAACATTTGCTACAGCAAATAGTTTTTTGTAAAAAAATTCTTCGCGTTTAGTAAAAAAAAATTCTATTATTATTTTAACCAGTTCTTGAAATTTATGTGATCCAAAGAAATACTTGCATAGGAAATACGAATAATATATTCCCTACACAATATTTCAGTTGACATTTGAAATGTTTTTACGACCGAAGTCAAAATGTTTTCCTTTTCTCAGCTTTTCGAACTAATATTTTTTTTGTAATGCTTTTATACATATCTTTGCATAAAAATCAAGATGAAAATAAAAAATAATACATTTTCATGATCGAGTTTAGTAAAGAAATTCTTCGCGTTTAGTAAAAAAAACTTCTATTTTTATTTAAACCAGTTCTTGAAATTTATGTGATCCAAGAAATACTGCCATAGGAAATAGGAATAATATATTCCCTTCACAATATTTCAGTTGACATTTGAAATGTTTTTACGACCGAAGTCAAAATGTTTTCCTTTTTTTACAAAAAGTTGGTCCATGTAATTTATAAGGATTTTTTTCGGAACCGTTTTCCGTGTGAGTCCACGTAATTATCTAAAATATAGAATTTCAGTTAATTAGCCCTCGTATCAACACACGAAATTCGTTTTTATATATTTTTAAAAATTCACTGAGATTGACTTTTTTGAAAGACTGTTACACGTAAACTAAATAAGATATCGACTTGAAATTTTATATATACCCTAGTAAATGATTTTAAAGGTAAAAAATACCTACTTCATACCTGTGGATTACCTGCATCACAGGTAGTTCACGTAATTATCAATCTACCATCGTATAAAAGAAATGCAACTGCAAAAATATATTGGTATATAACAGGGGTGGGCACGCATCAGGTCAATCAGAGCTATATGCCGGTTTTTCATATATTATAAAAAGCCGCAGCATAATATTTAAGTACACAAATTCAATTTCATTTTATTTAATTAATACAATGACATATTATTGAAGTCTTAAGTGTTTGTAAACTAACATACATACTTAAGAATATAAAATTAAGAGAGAAAAAAATACAAAATAATTATTTCAAAATTAAATAACAAAAAGAAAATATAATAAAAATACATTAATAAAAAGTATTTAACTTTAAAGAGTATTTAAAAGTATTAAATCTTTAACGAAGATCTTTGGCCAAATCTTTGAAATTTGGTGTGGAATCTGTTAATGCTGTTCGCAGCAATTCTGTAAGATGTTGATTAGTTAACTGTGAACGATATTTCGACTTCACGAACTTCATTGTGGAGTACAAAGACTCACAACAATATGTTGTACCAAAAATTTAAAGTAGACGGCAAGCAGCTTTCTTCAAATGTGGATATTTTGATTCTGGTACAAGTTTCCAAAATTCAATTATAGAAGTAGATTTGTGCTGCATTTGCAAAGCCTGATCTTCTTTCATCTCTAATAACTCTAATTCTGCAGCCGCTTTTTCAACAAGTATTATATCAGAAGTTGGAAAACCATCTTCAATAATATCACAAATAAATGGATTAACAAAATATGCAAATGTAGATTTAAGACTTCTCAAATCTTCAAACCTCCGTTTTAAATCCGCTTGTAATTCTTCCAATTTGGCTATGTATTCAACCAACTTTTCATCTTTGATATTAATTATCTTTGCTTTTAATCGTGGAAAATGATTAAATATTTTGGACCTAATATCGTTTACAAAAAGTTTCATTTTAGCTTCGAAACTAAATATAGTTTGTGTCAAATCAATAATCATTTTTTCCTTTCCTTGTAAAGCCAAATTAAATGTTTGTAAATGTTCCATAATGCCTGTAAGGAACATTAAGTCGGAAAGCCAAGTTTCATTTTCTAATTCTGGGAATTTTTTCCCTTTTTCCTTAGTAAATATTATGATAGAATTTAGGAGATCCACAAAACGGCTCAAAACATTGTAAGTTGACAGCCATCTTACAACACACCATAAGGAGAGAGCACTGGGCAATTCATATGTTTCGTCATTTGCTTTTAAATTCTCTAAAAAGTTCTTAAATTGACGATGTGTTTTGGCGTTTGTTCTAATTAAATTTACAATCTGCAACACAATTTGCCAAACATTTTCGTATTTGAAGTACTTTGCTATGAGATGCTCGCGGTGAATTATGCAGTGAAGTGGTAAAAAACTTGGTATATAAGGATCTTTATTTAAAAGACCAATGAGACCTTGGTTTTTACCTATCATTGCGGGCGCCCCGTCTGTAGCAATACTTACAAGTTTATCTAGAGGCAATTCAAACCTATTCATTACTTCATGAAGCGCATTTCTGACGGCGATACCGCGAGTTGTTTCGATAAGAGCTACTAAGTCTAACATTTCTTCCCTCACAGTTACATCTGCAGATACATATCGGCAAAAACGGCCAATTGTGGAACATCCTTAATGTCTGTGGACTCGTCAAGAGCTAAACTAAATCCTGTACAATTTTTCAAATCACGCAACAAACTATTTTCAACCTTTTTACTAATTTCACCAATACGACACTCAGTTGTACGGCGTGACATAGGAACCCGAGCGATCAATTTATGCAGTTTTGTATTACCTGGATCCAAAATTTTAACCACTTCTTCCAAGTTTCTTTTAATAAATTCTCCTTCTCCATATGGACGTTTAGCACGAGCAATATTCCAAGCTATCAAAAAACTAGCTTCGTTAGCTCTGTCATCTTCGCGAATAAAAGAAGATAAGAGTCCTTTCTGCTTATTAAGATCTAATTGAAATGATTTAAGTTTCTCTGTTCGCAATTTTGAATTGAGTGGATATTGAGTTGAAAAGTCCGCATGACTTACTTCGTAGTGGCGACGTAAATTGCTTACTTTGTAATTTGCAATTGTAACTTTACAAATAAGACACAACGACTTTCCATTACTGTCAATAAAAGCAAAATTTTCTACCCACTCTTCTTGAAAGGTTCTATTTTCTTGTTTGTATTTTCGTTTTTTGCAATTTTCTGAAGTCATGGTACCAAAAAATTAGTAAATTTAAGTCTGAAATTTAAATTTAAATATCATTAACAACTTTAAATTGCTTAACAGAAAAGTCTTCTTACCAGATTTTTTGAAAAAAACACTAACTTCACACTTAGATATATGGAAAAATATTTATTACTGAAATATGCGAAAAACTACAAAGTTGCACAAAAAACTATTTAAAAAGAGCTACATGTAAGGAAAATGTAATTCGTAGTTATAATTTTGAATTTGTTCTCTTGTTTTTTGCCGAAACGCGCCCACGCCTACTACAAAATAATTTTAAAGAGAGTGTAAATTAATGTGAACATAAAAAAACAAGCATAATTAAAAATCCATATAACAAAATACAAGTTAGTTAATTTGAAAAGAGTCATCGAAAAAAATGTGAAACAAAAAAAAACTGATTTCAATTTTCAATCGGAGCCGCACTTGACTCAATGAAGAGCCGCATGCGGCTCTCAGAGCCACATTTGCCCACCGTTGGTATATAAGTATCCAAATTGTTGTTTTCTAACATCTTATTTTTATACAGGTTTTTAATTTATTTTGAATAGTTTAGCCATCTTTGAAAAGTATTTAAATAACTTACGTATCAGAATTTTTTTATGTATATATAATTTTTATTCATATCTGAACATATTTGTATGAAAAATCTATAGTATATGTAAAATTTCTAACCAAATATTTTATATCTAATTTTGACTGACGGATAAACCCAATCTCTCAAAGTTTAAATTAAATATTAATTTAACCCAAAAATATAAAATTCATAAAATAATTATATATATGTAGATAGATATGAAAATTATGGATATAGTGAAATCTTAAAAAGGATGCAAAATATATGTTTAAGTTTCATTGTACATTTTGTTATAATATATTCTATAATATTATTAATATTAAAGAAAAAGTTTTTGAATAAAATAATCTCCACCAATATAATTCATAATGATTTTTGTCATAGCACATTTTAGGTTATTTACTAAATATTTTTAATTTTACTAATCTATTTACCAATCTATTTATACATATAAAGTGTATGCAAAACTTTCTAAAATCACCCGCAAAGGAAGTAGATTTTAAGGATTTTTTATTTGTCCCGAACAAAGAAATTATGCTGAACAATACAAACTTATATTTACGTATATACACCAATACCTCGCTTTGCGACGTTTCATTTTGCGACATTTCATATTGCGTCGTAAAAAAAAATTTAGCATAGTTTCACTTTGCGACGTAAAAAATTTCACCTTGCGACGAAAAAAAAAATTTGCGAATTTTTTTTGTTTGCTTTAATTTTTTTTTTTGTTTTTACAATTCATACACTGTATGTATTCTATGCTGTGTGTATAGTATTAACATTGTAAACACGTTAAAGGCAATATATAAAAAGGGAAATCCCATATTTTGATTTTCGTTAACAATTATGTATACGTAAAAAATTTGCATTTTGTTTTCAATTTGATAAAAGTTCTTGAAACTTAATTTTTTAAGTTTCAAGTTTTTTTAAGAAACTTAATTTTTTAAGTTTTAATTTTTTGTATTAATATGTAAATAAAGTTATAAAAAACTTAAAAATTCTTTGATTTAGAACTGGAACGTATCTTTAATATTTCAGTGCAATTCTATACAAAAAGTTTTCTCGAATTGCGACGTTTTGATTGCGATGAATTTTTTGGGAACCAATTATCGTCGCAACCAATTATCGTCGTTTGTTTTTATTTCCCGGGATTTTTTTTTCATAAATTAATATTTCTGAACTTAATATATATGTATTTATATATTAAGTTCAGAAATTAATATTTTTGAAGGAATATTACATTTTTTATTTAATTCTTTAAAAAATGTACAAAGTATGTTAGCGAATAAAATGCTCAAAGCTTCACAAGATCGAATTATGGAACGCAGGAACAAGGATTTAATATCCCTCATTCAATTTTTACAAAATCCCAAACAGTACAATATAAATTCTAGTAATATAATTTTTGAGAAAACTAGTAAAACTTCCATTATAAAATTTGCCATACAAATCATGGATTCTTTAAATTATTCATCAAATGATGAAAACGAAAGTGATGATGCTGAAGCTACCATAGAAGATGTTTATGGGGAGTTGGATGAACAAGTAGAAGAAGGCTTAATAAATTCAGAAAGTGATTTAAAACGTAAGCTGGAAAAAGCAGTTAAGGAAAGCACGGTTCAAATGTCTATTAGTTCGAAAAAAACTGAAAATATAACTACTACAACTAGCCTGAAACAAGAAATTTATATTTATGAAATAACTGGTAATATTACAACAAATTAAAAAAATTTGCTTGAAAACCTAAAAACTATTCGACCAACTTCCACCGAATTTATGTTTTGCATTTTTTACTTATTTAATATTTTCATTTTTGTATTCAGATTAATAAAATATTTCCCGTTTCCCGGGATGCTGAATATGGCCGGGAAATGGAAGCTCTATTTGTCACACAGGTGGCCAAACTTATTTGGGATGAATAGTAGTACATAGTACTTAGTTAATAACCCGTTTGATTTTTTTATTATTGGAAATGAATGCCAAATATTTTTTTTTTCTACATTATTCCGAGTAGATACACATTTTTCTTTATAGAATTTTATTTAAATCCTACTTTTTATCAGTATCATTATTATAGGCCTTCGTATATGAAACATTTCACCATAATTTTCCTATTCATACTTAAGAGATAATTTTGTTATTGATACTTACATTTCAAGTCGAAACCGATGTCGCCGACGTGAATTGAACCAATACCTATTGCGCCATAGTAACAGTACACCAAATTACAACAAGAAATGCTAATTGCGCCATATAGTAAATCAATTGAATATTTATAAATCAACTGAGAACTAAATATGTAAACGCAAAGTTTGCATTTGGTATATATTACATGTCTAATCCTTGTTGATTTATCTTAAACAAATATTCCTTTGGTGGAAAGAATGGTTAATTTATCTTAAACAAATATTCTTTTTTGACTCAAATGTAATTTTCGCTTAATTTTACGAACATTCTTTATTCACAACTTAACTTGTATTTACTACAACTTAACTTTTTACTACTTTACTACAAATTTTTTACGAGAAAAGAAAATTTCCTATGCAGTTTTTTTTTAAAACGCACCTATGCTTGTGATTACAGCTGGTAATAAATCTAGTTTACTGCAAATGTCGTATTTTTTATCAGTTTATTAGTAAATTTAATCAAGGCAATAATTATAAGCCATTTCAAGGAAACTTTCATAGCAAAGAAACTATGCACACCAGTGTTATATTTTTTATTACAGTGTTATATTTTTTATATACGAATGTAATATGAAACGCTACCACGACAACTGGATCCTACTGGCTGCCCCACTGATATTTTCCCTTTAGTAAATGAAACTTGTATTTTCAACTATTTCCCTTAGTTTCATAATTTTCAGGAATAATACTTAGTCTAATACAAAAGACCGTCTACTACTTTAGGCTATGCCTTTTAAGTTTTGAAGTTCAGTTTAGATTAGGGTGACCATAATTTGGGATGCGAAAAACGGTACAATAATCGTTGAAATCTAATTCTAATATTAGCGAAATTTTACAAAAAAATAATAAGATAGTGAAGCAATTAATTTCTTTTAATTCGTTTTTTAACTGATTATTAAAAAATAGATGCAAAACGTTCTTAATTATTGCTTCACATTTGGTTCGCCTCCATCTATATTTAGGTTCGAAAGAAATTTATATTAATTTAGAGGTGCAGTCATTTAACCAAAAACTAAAATTTTCAATAAGAGAATAAAAAGGCCAAACTCCTTCAGAAGTAGAAACTTTTAATTCATTTGAAGTTGGCTCTGAGGATGAAAAAAAGGTAAAATTATGTTAACAAATTTAATTAATACTACTGGAAGCAGAAGCATTTTCAGCAATTTTATGTTTTTGTGTTTTTAGGTGTTGCTCAATGTCTGAACCACCACCGTGAGCAACACTAAATTTTTGTCTGCATCTGTTGCACCTGACATCGCTGGCTGATACAGAGTTTTCAATAAATGGATATTTTTTTTTCAAATTGTCATTAAAAATACACTTTCTTTTTGGCATACTTAAAAAAATTAAAAACTTTTAAATAATATTCTTTAAATTTCGCAGCACAACAAACAAAACTCAACTGAATCAGCCAAATTTAAATCACAAGCTAGAATGAACTTGCTTAGCTAGGAACAATTTTCAAAGTATACTACGATTTTTGCAAATTTTTCTTTTCTTTGGAAATTCATTAAAAGAAAAAAGTGGCTTAACAAAAAACTATTAAGCCATTTTCAACATATAATATTATTTTTTAGAGAACGGAAACCGGGACAAATGAGCGTCCCGAATGATTTAATTGGGACACCGGGACAATTTTAACCAAAAAGGGACTGTCCCGTTTAAAACGGGACGTATGGTCAGCCTAGTTTAGATTAATCTGAATTATCAAATTTGCAAGCTTTCTTGCTTGTGTTGCGATTTTTGTATGCTACTTAAATATTGTCCCGAAATATTTTCATACTAGAATTGCGAATAAATATTTTGAACCGTAACAAAAAATCTGGAATACAATAATTTGATAAATAAATTCCAATACTCATAACGATAATCCAAAATTGTGTTTTAAAGTGCTAGGATGTTATGATATTTCAAATTTTTTTGCCATATTTAGCGTTACATAGGTGCGCCAACAACCAGGAAAATATGGACAATATAGAAGTTATTATAAATAACTATGGACCGCATAGAATTTTATTATAAATAACTATGGATCGCATAGAATTGTATAAAAAATA
The DNA here is from genome assembly GCA_963932195.1 of Empis livida. Taxonomy (NCBI): domain Eukaryota; kingdom Metazoa; phylum Arthropoda; class Insecta; order Diptera; family Empididae; genus Empis; species Empis livida. The sequence goes on along the minus strand of OZ010645.1, from coordinate 32,983,879 downwards.
TTAAATTTTAAATTTTAAGTTTTTTTTTTTTTTTTAAGTATGTATTTGTAATTATTGAATCTTTCTAAATACAGAATTTACAATAATGGAGCAAAAAAACAAAAATTTATAATTAAATTATAATTTTAATTAATTATTTAATTTAATTTTAATACAACTCCTACACACTAATTTTTAAGAGAAAGGATCAGTTAATAACTAGATCCTGAAATGAGTACGTCCATTAGACCGTCATAGTTGATTTTTTTAATCTACTCTCTGTTGTTATATTAAGTAAATTTCTTGCAAGTGCATTAGGATGACGTTCTAGCCTTTGAGCATAATTTTTTCTACATTTATCAATTTCTTCTTTAACGGTTCGAACTCTCAGATCGTTATGTATATGACATATACATAACGATCTATGATAAGTCTGAGTATTTTTGATTGCGCTCTATGGATTTTATCAATGTTGCTACTAGAAGCTGCTTTCCACAGTGAACAACCATACGACCAAATTGGTTTAACAAGCGAATTGTACATTAGCAATTTATGTTCTAGGTTAATCGACGAGTTTCTTCCAATTAGGCAGTGCATGCTGTTTATCTTTAGTTTCATCTGTTTTCTTTTAGTTTCAATATGCTTTTTCCAAGTAAGCCTTCTGTCAAGATGAACTCCAAGATGTTTGACCTCATCAGCATGTGGAATTGTAGTATTATTGAGAACAATTGGTGCACATTGTCATTTCCTGAGTGCAAAAGTGACATGTATACTTTTATTTTCATTCACCTTTATCTTCCATTCTTTCAGCCAGTTTTCTACTTTGTTTAGATGTTCTTGTAGATTTTTGGATGCAGTAGCTTTATTTTTATGTGAGCTTAAAATAGCAGTATTGTCAGCAAATGTAGATGTGAATACAGAATTGTTTACTGGTAAGTCGGAAGTGAACAGAAGATACAGCATCGGACCAAGTACGCTGCCCTGAGGAACACCAGCATTTGTTTCATATTCGTCAGTAGTATGTGTTTTACATCTCACTTTAAATTTTCTCGACGATAAATATGACTTCAGTAATTTATGAACCTCTGGAGGTAGCTTTGATTGTATTTTATGAATTAACCCACCATGCCATACGTCAAGAAATATTGCGGAACAAAATTCTTTTTTTTCGAAGGAGTTTCTAATAAATCCGGCAATCCTATGCACCTGCTCAATGTGTGTTCCGCTTGGAATCCAAATTGGTGTTTAGGTATTACTCCGTTGTTTTTAATTTTTGGTAACAGCTTATGGGTCAGCACTTTTTCGAATAGTTTTGACATTATTGGGAGCAAACTGATGGGTCTGTATGAGTTCACTTTGGTATTATCTTTTCCAGGTTTGGGTATCATAATAATGATCGATGTTTTCCACAATGAGGGGAAGTAACCTAATCTGAAGATAGCCTTGCAGATTCGAGTAAGATGAACTATAGCAATACCTGGAAGTTCTTTAATCATTTTTCCATTTATATTATCACAACCAGGCGCTTTTTTGTATTCAATTTTTTTATTTATTATGTACTGTAAAAGTCTTTTTTTTATTTTTATTGGTTGTACAATGGAATAATCAATAACGTTTGCTGATTGTAATTCATTGCTGGAACTAATGTTATGTGGTGTAAACACTTCCTGCAGATAATTCACTGTCGTTTCTGGCCCAGTCTCCGTTGTTCAATCTAATTGGAGGCACATGTTGTTTTGGTCTCTTAAACGATTTTGTAGCTTTCCACAGTGAATAGTTTGTTTCTGCATTAGGTGATAGGTTTTCAAGATAATTCTGGAATTTTTGTTGTTCAGAATTTCTTCGGATTGTCTTCAACTTCCTTTCCGCTAGTTCTAAAAGCAGCTTCGCTGTTGGTGAACGAGTTTGCTGCCATTTTCTCCTAAGCCTGCGTTTTTCTGCTATTGTTTGTTGTATCTCTATTGATGTTGTGATTTTCGATGAGTTCGTAGTTGGTATATTAGGTGTTGCTATTTTTGCTGCTTCTGTTATTAAATCATTGAAAATATGTAGTGCTACTTCGATGTCGGATTCAGTATTTAAATTAGTGTTCGGATATATAAGTTCACATATATATTTTTTATATTTCATCCAATTAGTGTACTTATTTGTTAGATTGGTTATTTGTTTTTTAAACTTTACTATTGATTTGTATTCTACAATTATTGGTGAATGGTCTGATGATAAATCGTATACTGCTGAAGAAGATATTTTTAATCTGTTTATGTTTTTAGTAATTGCAAAGTCTATTAAGTCCGGAATTTTCTTCCTATCAGTGGGCCAGTAAGTTGGTTGTCCACAAGATGAGATGTTGTAACCGTTGTCCCAAATGACTTTAATTAGCTGTCTACCTCGAGAGGTTGTTAACCTTGACCCCCAGTATGGGTGTTCCGCATTAAAATCAGTCGCGGTTATGAATTTATGTCCAAGGTTTGATAAAAAAATTTTTAGTTCTTCAGCTGTTAATTGTTGATTTGGTGGACAATATACTGATGAAACTGCTAAAAATCCATCTGATAACTTGATGAAAAATAACTTGATGAAAATCCATCTGATAACTTGATTAAATTTTAAGTGTGTATAATTTATTTTTATTTTTTTACTGCTATACTAATCTAAAATAATTAATTAGTATGTTTCGTTTCTTTATTTTTTTTAATTTTTAATGAATAATATTTTTATTATTCATTAGACTGGTTTTTAATGGACTTATGATGCGAATACATAGCCTCTCTTAGTCAACTGTCAACCTCACCTTCGCGTGATAAAACCTATTTAATACTAAAGAGGCTCTGGCGACCGGGCATTGGCAGTATAACCATATCTAAAGTCATCTTGGCCTAAATAACCAAGATTCCTTCATGGCCCAACAATCTGGTGGTTAAGCGCTGGGTTGGGTTGTCAAAAAAAGTAGTGCATCGAGAGATTTACTACAGCCTCGGAATAGGACTGATCAAACCGGTATAAGACACTCAGAACGGAAAAAGGACAATGATTTGATTTTAGGTACATGGAAAACTGATGGAAATTGCTGAAGAAGCAGATAATTTTAAACTAGACATTCTAGCTGTACAAGAAACTAGATGGAAGGGGAACGGCATATTACATAAAAGAGCATTTTCATTTTATTATAGTGGTAACCAAGAAAGGTCAGGACAGTACGGTACATGCTTTATAGTACCCAAGAAGTTAAAGAACTCAGTGATAGATTTTACACCAGTCTATGCATGCTGAGGTTAAAAGGTAAATTAAAAAATATTATTACCTTGTAATAATTATTATAATAATTATTATTATGTTCTATTATTACCTTGAAAAAGCATGTGACATAACCGGAAGGAATGATACATTAATCGTATTAGGCGATCTAAACGCAAAAGTAGGCAAGGAAGCTTTTACTCAAAGCGCTGGAGGATTAAACACTTTACACAATGAAACCTCTGAAAACGGTATCAGACTATGCCACTTCGCCACAGGTGCAAACCTTCGCACCGCTAGCACTGTTTTCCCACGTAAAGATATCCATAAAGGTACATGGAAAATCCCAGCGAGCAGTAAAACCAACCAGATTGATAATGTGTTGGTGACGAAAAGAAGACTATCTTCCATAATGAACGTAAAATCATGCAGAGCAGCAAACTGTGATAGCTACCACTACCTCTATTTTTTCCAATGTTGCAAAAAATAGAGGAAGAAAGAAAAATAAATGGGATACGGAAAAGCTAAAAATACCAAGCATACAGACTGACCATCAACAAAAAATGGATAAGGAATATGAAGATACAATAAGAACTGTGTCTGAAAACATGGTTGATAATTAAACCGTCAATAAACGAAGCAGCTAAAGAATCCGTGGGTAGGAAAACGGGAGAAACGTACAATGGTTCGACAGTGAATGCAGGGAAGCTATAAGAAGAAAAAATGAAGCAAGGTTAAAGATGCTGGATAGAAATACTCGAAGAAATAAAGAAATATGCGATGCTAGAAGAAAAGAAGCAACAAAACTATGTAGGCAAAAGAAAAGGAAATAGCTTAGGAAAAAAAATTGAAGCAATTGAAGAGCATTTTACAAATAAAAGCATAAGAAAGTTTTACAGGGGAATAAAAGAAGAAAAAATTGGTTTCCAACCGAAGCTTGCGAACTGTAAAATGGTGCAATTCTATCAAAACAACAAATAATTGATAGATGGCGGGAATACTTTGATGAGCTGTTGAATATTGAAGATACTAGTGAAGCAATTATTATATATACTGAAACGGTTGCAGAGAGTAGAGATAATAACAATGTCAGTATAAATATAGAAACTCCAACGATTGAAGAAATTATAATCGCAGTAAAGCTACTGAAAAATTGTAAAGCACCCGGTGAAGATGGTATTATGGCTGAACTTCTAAAAATGCCAGCGAAGATACTTTCCAAAGAATACATCAGTTAAAACGTAGAATATGGATCGAAGACAAAATACCGGAAGAATGACAGTTGAGACTAACATTCCTAATACATAAAAAGGGTGATAAATTGAATTACAGCAACTACTGCTGCTAAATACTGTTTATAAAATCTTCTCAAAAATATTGCACTCTCGACTTAACGCAAAAGCAAATCAATTTTGGGTGAGCATCAATGCGGGTTCCGCCCAAATAGGTCAACAATAGATCAAATATTCAATATAAAATAGAAGCTAGAGAAATGCTATGAATATAATATGGACTTGCACCTTCTTTTTATCGACTCAAGCAAGCCTTTGATAGTGTCAAAAGATCTGAAATTCCAAAGGTCTTTGGCATCCTAGGATTTCAGCAGAAATTGATAAATCTGACAATGATGACGCTGTTAGACACAGAGAGCAAAGTTATCGTGCAAAATGAAGTATCCGATAAATTTAAGATAAAAACCGGCGTAAAGCAAGGTGACGTATTATCTGTCACAATTTTCAGTCTTATGCTGCATTACGTCATTAAACATATCGATAGAGGTGGTAATATTTTTAACAAATCGACACAAATCAATGCTTACGCAGACGACATAACAATAGTGGCCAGAACACAGCGTGCAATGACCGAAGCTAAGAAAATAGGATTGAAGATAAATGAAGATAAAACGAAGTATATGAAACTATCACGCTCAAATGCAAGGCGTAGCCCGCAAAACATCACAATCGGGGACTACAACGTCAAAGGGGTAGCTAGCCTCACTTATCTGGGGGCACTACTCAATAGCGACAACAACATACATGGCTTAATCCAAAATAGAATACAGGCAGCGGATAAATGAAGATCCTGTAATGCATAAAACGCTGATCAGACCGGTATTATGTTATGGTGCAGAAACCTGGCCAATGTCCACAGCAGATGAAAATAACTTGAGAATTTTCGAAAGAAAAATCCGTAGGAAAATGTATGGTCCTATTCAAAATCAGAATGGATAATACATACATAGAAATAATCAGGAACTGTTTCAACTCATAAGTGGTGAAGCCGTCGTCTGCTTCATAAAAGCGCAGAGAATCAGATGGGCAGGTCTCGTTGCTAGAATGGATAGACATCATCAACCAAAACAGCTACTAACACTAGTACCACCAGGCACCAGAGCAAGAGGTAGACCTCGACTTCGCTGGCTAGATTGTGTTGAAAGTGACCGAAATAAAATTGGAGTGACCAACTGGAGGGCGACAGTCCAAGACCGAAGACCCTGGAGAGGAATAGTAAAGCAGGCTAAAGTTCACACCGAGCTGTAATGCCATTTGATGAAGATGATGAATATTTAATAGACGTTGTAAGGTATAATAATATTGGTCTGTCAAATATTTTAAGTAAAATAAAAAATTAATAAGCTTTCCTATATTATTACGAATAAATAATTTTAAATTTGAATTTGAAAGTAAAATTTGTTAAGAAGTAATTAAGCGAAGCTTGAATTGAAAATTTTTAACCAACGTATTTACAATTTATATATTTTGTTGGAATTAACGTAGAGTAATTTACATAAATATTAAATAGTTTTTTAAATAAATTAATAATTTAATTATTTTTGGTCATTAAATATCTAAACAATGGCATAAATTTATTGCTTTCAAACAGGCTAACCTTAACCAAATTCAATAAAATTATAAAATATTTCCATATGAAAACATTTATTACCTTTTCCAGAGACCTAAAATATGTAACTATTATTCTGAAAATGATATAAATAAATTTATATTGTAGTTTACTATTTATATTTATTTACATTTTAATAATAATTTTAATACCATGACGAAAAGATTAATATGGTGTTATCTAGAACATTTGGCCTTTCATTATCATATCATTTTAAAATAAACTATTCGATCATCCTTTAAATCTTAAATTAAGTCCCCTCGATAACTATAACTATTAAATAGTCCTTTTAGGTTTTTTATATTTCTTTTTACATATAAGGTCTTCATGTCATATTAACGTGAATGTGAACAGAAGTTGCGCCTTATTAAAACAATTTGTCAAAAAGGACGTGCTATGCTTGGCATATAACATCATCATCAAGTTTTCCTGGTTTTCATCTTCCTTCGTTTCTTTTTTTTCATTTTATGTCACAAATATCAGCAAGTAAAAATGAATTGGCATAGTATGTATAGTTGTAGAAGATTTATAAGAGGTTAGTGTAATAGAATTGTAAAATGTTAAGGATATTATTTCATATTAAAGAAATATAAATATCCTTTTTATCTATGTTGTTAATAGGAATAATTTTACACCATCTGTGTTATTATTCATCATCTACTTTGAGATTGATGATGAGTATTAAAAAAAATATTATTAATTTTCCTTTTCCACATTCCAAATAAAAAATAAAATTTACCGAAAAGGATAATATTATTATATCAGGTGTTTGCTTACACATATATATAGATAATTTATAAAATTGATGTTAATATGTTATTTTCTACAACCTCATATGTTATTTCTCCAACAATTATATGCAACTAAATATTTTATTAATGTAATAATGCAAATAAACTAACCAACAAAACTTTTAGGACAATGGACTTTAATTGATTGTAAATTTGACCCGTAATAGTCGTTTAATTTATTATTAATTGATTTATTTTGATGTAGTATAATTGGAATTGATTTTAGTTTAGAATAACTATAACAACTTAAAGCCTATTTAAGAACTTACACTTTAATTTTTCTTGATAAAAAGAATGGGGACAATTTGTTCTAAAAGCAATTGCGACGGTAAAGAGACAGACTATAGATTAGAGATAGACTATAGAGGTTATCCTGCTTTTATTAATACAATACATACAGTTTCTACCATTACATACATACTCTTTGGCGCTACAGCTCGATGCGAGCCTGGGCCTCCCTTAAAGGGTTTCTGTAACATTTTATTGCAATTTGGACCTACTAATTTTATATGGATTCCGAACCATAAATTTCTTTATAGCGAAGAAACTATTAATTGCAACAAGCTAATGGTTTTTATTAGTGAGACATTTGTTGTTAGCAAATGGTCTCTGCCTTTAGCATTTTTCCCAGTCTTAAATTACATTTTATTATAATTTTATTACTGGTACTCATTTAAAGCTGAGTAAACTTAGACCAACATCGATGTCTCGGACGGGCGTCGAACCCAGTACCTAATGCACCACAGCTTAGCACACTACCACTTAAGCCACCGTCGGTCTTACCATTAATAATGCTAATAAAGAAAACACATATATGACATCGACAAGTATTAAATATGTTAATTATTACCCAAAACTACCAAAAAAATGATTATATTGTTTTTTTATGAATAAATAAGCAAAAAATATAATTTTTTGCCATTAAAATATACCGCAGTTTTCAATAATGCTTGGCTTTCCAAACTTATTGAATTTTGAATTTAAAAAAAAAATATTTATTATAAATTATAACCTAATTAAGGTTCGAAGAATAAATTCTAATCTCCAAAAAAAATAAATTGTTAGTACCCAACAATTAGTTTTTGTTTGGGCTAATATACCAACCATATATAAAATTTTTTGTTGCTAAAAGATATTAATTACAAAACATAATTATTATTTTAATTATAAGCTAAGAAATTGTAATAATTTCTTACTCTATTTAATGTTAAAAAATTATGTTTGTACCATCATTTCTTTTTTGTTTAAATTTTTTGGAAATATATGTCAATTTCAGAATAATTCGTAAAAATTCAATATAATTGTTTTTTGATATTACATATTGCAAAAAAAAAAATGAAATGTTAAAATTTTTAAATTATCATCACATTTATTCAATGTCGAAAAAGAACATCCCTCTAGGATATTATTTTAATTTTAAAGGGAATATTTTTTTTTTCATTCATATTTTTTAAGATTGTCAATTATTTCAATTCGACACTCTTAAGAGATTTCAATCTTCCGCTTTTTCTTTGTATTTAAAATCATAAAAAGTAATTTTGTTGCATAAATTTCTCATCTTTTAAGGATGCTTTATAGGAGAATTTTATTGGTTTGAACACGAAAAAAGAAAATGTGAAGCTACTTTTTTTTAGTGAAAATAATAATTATTTGATTTTTTTACAAAGTGAATAAAATATTACTTTTTCTTTCAACAAGCAATAAAAATTTACATATTTTTTCATTACCAGAATTTTTTTTTACAATTTTGTTTTTCTTTTTATTTAATTTATTTTTAACATGATTACTTAATTTTATTTCTCCGTTGTTTTTGTTTTGTGCACTTTGGGATTTTTTAAAGAAAAAAAGTTGATTTAAAAAGAATTTACACTTCATGAAGGCATTAAAAAAAAAAAGTTTTTAATTTATTTAGTATACAATTATTTTGATAGATATTTTAAGAGTATTTTCAATTTTATATTTTCGCAAAGAGACTTTTATTGGTTTTCTTAAGGGAATAATCTAAAAATTAAAAAAAAATTTTCTTTAAAATTTACTTTTTGATATACTTATAACTTATATATCTAGTTATGATTTTCAATTACCGCCACACTCATAAGTTTATGTGATTTTTTGTGAAAGTAAATTTGGAATTTTTATTTAATGAAAATTGGCAAATTTTTATCCAATTCATATTGGCAAATTTTCATTTTCTTAAAAATTGGCAATTTCTATTTAATGAAAATTGGCAAATGGTAAAGATAACTTCACTTCCAGATTTTTCGGGCATATACATGCAATAGACAAATTATGATAATTGGCTGGTCCTAATTTTGGTGAAAAATTAATTTTCTATTTTAAGCACATGGGTGCAGTTAATATAATCGAAAACGGTACATATCTATAGAATTTATAATTTTAGTTAATAAGTATGTTTTAGGACTTCCATAATATTTTGGGACTTCCATAATATTTATCTACTTTCATGAGGCTTCTCAATGATAATAATAAAAAAATCCCACGATAAAGAAAGGCAAAGAAACAATGCATTTTCTCTTAAATTTTCTGACACCCTCGACGAGTTAAAATTTTAAAGATATCTTAAGGAACTGGAAAAATGATTCCGATTTCAGTAAATTAAAAACCGACCTAAAAATGGTGTAATTAAGGGTTACTCATCAGATATTGTAATATTAAACGCTGCACAACTAAATTCTTCGATGCTGCAAGAAACTTATTGCAGCATCGAAGAATTTAGTTGAAACTTATTGCAGCATCGAAGAATTTAAGAAAAGAGCTAAGCAAAAAATGTACCAAATATTGAAAGAAATTATATAGAAATAAACAGCACAGAAATATATTTATAATAATATAGCAAGGAACGTTAAATTATTATTATTTTTCAATACTGTATTTATAAATTATATTAATTACATTACAAAGAAATATTTATAAACCATCTTTATTTTATATTTTTATTTTTATTTTTAAATAAGAAATTGTTTAACTTTTTTAAAAAAATCGTTTTTACAAAAATATTTCTTTTTTCCAACAGTTTCTATCTTATTGTTATTGTCTTTTTAAAATAAAAGATGAAAGTCAATTCTTGTTTATACATAGTACTTAATTCTTGTTTAGAAAGCGGTTTGTTTAATATATTTCTTTTAAATTTTCAATGAGAATTTCAGAAAATTTTCAATGAGAATTTCAGAAGCAATTTCGTTTAAATTTAATTTATGGCAACTTTATTTTAAATTATTTTATATTTCCATAAATTATTCGAGTTTTTATTTATATGTCTCACCAAACAACAAAGCCCATGAATATAAAACTAGTATACTACTCGTATTGCACGGTCTTTTTTTTACTTGTCTACAATTATCCAGGAAGTATAACTTTTTTACCGTATTTTTAGAATTGTGATAATATACAGAGCAAATGTGCTTGGAGAATAACTAATTTGATTTGCACGTTTATTTTGCTAATATTCATAGCACACGTTTATTGTTTTAAACATCGTATTGTTGTTTTATACATCGTATTATTTAATGTCAGGCTATGTGCTGCGCTCATCAAAATGTTTTAAAAAAAAGAATCATTATTACTTCATGGGATTTATGTAATTATTTCAAATCATTACAAAACTATAGAAGCAGTTTTACAGAAAAGCAAAACAAATCAAATGGATGCTGAAATGTTTTTGAAACAAAATGCTGGTAAGTATTATAACTAATAACAATTATGTGAAATTGTTTTAAAATAATTGTAGAATTTAAGATTATTGAAAATATATCCGCCACATCGGCATTGGAACCCAATTTTTTTTTGAAAAATTCGATGAAAAATTAACAAAAAAAAGCACGTAGCAGTAAATTTTATATTTAATAGTGATATACACATGAACTGTATAAATTATTATTTTTTCTATTGAAAAGCTGTTATCCATCATAATAATACATTATTAGTCACATCTTCATGATTTTATGAAAAACATATACATACAAAATATTTCGTTTCCCTAAAATGATGAAAGTGACCCCGAATATTGTCGATGAGAAATACGAAAAAGATTTTTTTGAAGTGATCAAAGATTGGGCTATCTCTATTAATAGCGCACATATAGTGTTAATAGCGCACATATAGTGTCTATTTAATAGCGCACATATAGTGTCATCTATTTTGAACAATGATTAAAAGAACGAAAATTTGGTGAAATTGCAGTCCAAAGTGCGCATACTTTATTACTCACACCAAAAATTACTCCAATTATTACCTCATTAGTTGACAGTTTAAATTGGCATCAAGGCATCAAACAAATCATATTTTAAGGACTTAGAAACTCAGATAGTCATCTATCTATTAGTCCTCTATCTATCAGTATTAACAAGGATGGATAGTCAATTTATAAGAGTTCAAAATATCAATTTTGGCAATTATTTTTACAATAGATGAAATTGACGATTTTGTCTATATGGTGATCTGAATTTATTTTGGGGATGGGAAACCTGCTTCAGTACAAAATTATTTAAAACATTTTTCGGAGGAACTAGAACCACATCTGGAAAATGAATTATTATAAATAATAGTATTGTCAATATTAAAATTCGATGTTTTATTTGCGATGCTCATAGTATGATAAAATGTACATTACTGAGTTTATTTAAATTATGTCTTTTAAATTTTTTTTGATATATCTAGAAGTTAATTTCCGTTAATTTCCACGCATATGATGGTTGCCACAAATGTCATGTAATTGGAAACTATGGTCATGAACATCGCATTATGAGCTTTCCACGTACGGCTGTGCAGCGTCAAACTAATAACACATTTCGTCAAAAACTGGACGAAAATCATCATAAATACGATTCTCCAATACAATGTCTTATTATGTTTTCTATTGAAAAGCTGTGATCCATCATAATAATACATCATTACTCATTGGCATGGCTAAAGATATTGCATATTTCATTCTAGATTGTTCCAAATCTAGATAGTTAAAACTGGCACAATATTTTATAACCAAATTGAATTAAATAAATTAATTTGCTTGACTAACAATAATGCAACCAATATATAATAAAATTGTTGGTTGAAGTGAGCTCTTTATTTTGATAAACCTGGGTAGTTCAATGCAATCAAAAGAGATTTTTTTGGCAACTAATGCTCTTCTCAAATCTTAATACTTACATATATAGCACATAGTATAAAATATAACCATGTAAAATATTTAAATTGATCAAGTTAAAGCAAGCTTTGTGTGCCTGTCATAACCACTATAAACAATTTTAAAAGAAAGGACAACCAATAACTGAAATACTTTTATTATTAGATTTTTACTTTCATACTTTCTTTAACTTATAACATTTATTACTTAATCGTTAAATTTATGTAATTACAAAGTTAATTAAATTGATTACTGCAAGATACTAATGTGAATTGGCAAATAATTGTTTCGATGATTTTTATTTGGTTTGATAAAAATCATTCGAACTTACAAAACGCCTTTTCGAAATTAATTAGCCAATCATTAATTAATAATAATTTAATTTTAAAAATGTTTAGAGAATCATTTTCCGAAGGTAAATTTTAACATCAGAATTTGTCGCAAAAAATTGAAAATCCTTAAAACTGAAGCAATCCCCACATATTTGGTATCTCCGAGTAGGGAATTTAAAATCCAACTCATTTCCGAAGACCTTTTCGAACAATATTCAAAATTGCCCGAGAAATCGTTAAAATTTGGAAATTTAATGAGATTTGTGGTGAATGTGAACGGACTCCTGTATTTTATAACTACAATGTGAATGTATTACTTGTAATTGTATTGTAAATTTATTATTTAACAAGGCTATTTTAGTTTTCGTATAGAGAAAATATAATTTATATTATCAGTTATCAATAAATATTCAATCGTAATATATCTAGCTTGTAATAATTTTATATAATAAAAAGAAGATTCAACTTATTCATATTAGTGACCCGCCGTTTATAATTTAAAAATTTAAACAATTAAAAAATTATAATTTAAAAAATTTAAATTATTAATAAATTAATTATAATTGGAAAAGAATTTTTTTTATTATTCAATATTATTATCGGTAACAAGCTTTTCAAAGATGTCAGATGAAGAATATGATGATGAAGAATATGATGGTGCGCAGGCAAGAAATACTGGTGATCATCAAGAGGAAAGACCAGGGTTAGAGATACATAGAGTGGCTGTAAAACTTCCACCATTTTGGCACTCTGACCCAGAAATCTGGTTCACTCAGGTTGAATCGCAATTTTTTTTGTCTGGTATCACCACTGATAACACAAAATTTCACACATTACTTACTGCCATTGATACAAAATTATTGTCCCAAGTGAGCGATTCAGTTTTAAATCCACCTACAAGCGATAAATATAATAATTTAAAGAAAGTTATGCTAGAAACTTTTTCTGTATCTCAACAGAAAAAGATTAAAACATTATTAGAAGAATGCCAATTAGGCGATCGTAAGCCAACGGCATTGTTAAACGAAATGAAATTTCTAGCTGGTACAAAAGTAGATGATTCACTCTTGCGTCAAATGTGGTTACAACGTTTGCCACAACAAATACGTCTTATTGTTTCTACCAGCGAAAACACTTTATCGAATGTAGCGAAAATGGCTGATAAATTAATGGAACTAAATGATCAAAATCAAATTAACGAAACTGTACATAGTGAAACATCATCTTTTCAAAAAGAAATTTATGAATTGACACACAAAATTAAAGAACTAGAATTTCAAAATAGAAATCGGTCGCATTCCAAAAGTTCAACTCATAGAAGAAGTTACACCCCATCATCGAAAAAGGGTAAAAAATCATTTGACATATGTTGGTTTCATTTTAAGTTTGGAGAAAAAGCAACTAGGTGTAAAAAACCTTGTAATTACAATTCAAAAAACTAGTAAGCTTCCCGCTCTGTGTCAACAGATTATATATAACTGAAAAACATAATAATCAGAAATTTCTCGTTGACACTGGTGCGGATGTATCTGTCATTCCACCGAATGATTTAGATAAAAAAAATAAATATGATGTTAAATTATTTGCGGCAAATGGAACCAAAATAAAAAAATTTGGTGAAAAACATTTGTCATTAAACTTGGGCTTACGTAGAGCATTTAATTGGAAATTTGTTGTCGCATATGTTCCACATGCTATTATTGGTGCAGATTTCATAAAACACTTTGACTTATTAGTAGATTTAAAAAGAAGCAAACTCGTAGACAACATAACCAAATTATCTCTTACTGGTATTGTGGTTAACCAAATTTCATCTACAGTTACAAAAATGGACTTTAATCTACCATATTTCGATATTTAAAAAAAATTCCCAAATGTTTCAAGCCCAACAAACGTCATAAAATCTACAAAGGTAAATATTATACACCATATAATTACTAAAGGTCCTCCTATTTTTAGTAGACCGAGGAGATTATCAGCAGAAAAACTTGCAATAGCAAGAAAGGAATTTCAAGTCTACATGCAAGAAGGTATTTGTAGACCAAGAAAAGTAATGGACAATGGAGAATATGTGGTGATTATCGACGTTTAAATGCCGTTACAGTACCGGACAGGTATCCCATCCCATATATACAAGATTTTTCCAGTATATTGTATGGCAAGTCTATATTTTCCACATTGAATTTGAAGCGTGCTTATCATCAAATTACCGTGGAACCGGCTGATATTCCGAAGACGGCTCTAGCAACACCCTTTGGTTTGTTTGAATTTGTGTTCATGACCTTTGGTCAAAGAAACGCAGCTCAGACTCAGCAAAGATATATGGATGAGGTCTTACGAGGATTACCATTTGTGTTCGTTTATATTGATGATATCTGTATTGCATCAGAAAATGAAATTGAACATAAAAAACAGTTGGAAATGGTGTTACAACGACTAAATGATTATGGTCTAGAAACTAACTTAGAAAAATGTGTTTTTGGACAAAGAGAAATAAAATTTTTGGGACATTTGATTAACAAAGATGGAATCAAACCATTGGCGGATAATTATTGAAGCAATACAAAAATTTGCAAAACCAGTGATGGTGTATGTGTAGGTGTAGGGCATGAAACTTATAGAGGCCAACCTACGTTTGTCCACGTGCTTTTAAATATGTATTGAAACACTGTATTGTCTTTATGTTATAAAATATTTATTTATTTATTATAATCTAGTTATTATTTCTTTTATATTATTAACATTATTTTTAAGTTCAATAAATGTAATAAATTCACGTTACTTATGATTTAATGTCTCAATATTTATATTTAATTTGATTTTAACTTTTTTAACACAATTAATTTAATTTTTATCGATACCATTAAATTATTATATTTTGCGGCTATGGCTAAACTGCTACTCATAACTGATGATCTATCGAGTTTCGTTTTCTCATTTATATATTATTTAATAAATTAGAAAATGCAGTTACTTGTTCTCATTTAATTATATCGTGTGATTAGTGACGTAATTATAATGAGAATACAATTAACTGGAATAAAATAGATAATTGATTTTTTTGTTAGAATTTATGACAGGGTGTCACTACATCACCCTCCTCCGCGTGAAACGTAACATTGGTATAAGCGTAATGATAAAACTTCTATTTGTGTAAAATTATCATTTACTGAGTACAACTCTTCGACTTTTAACGTCCGACAGAATGGTGGAAACTCCATAAGCCGACTTTAGCCTGTCGATTGATATTGATCGTTCCTTGTCATTCGTTAGTATGATGTATACTTTCCGAAGTCGTCGAATAACTCGGAAGGGTCCGTCATAAGTCGGTGTTAGTGTAGGTTTGATCCTGTCATTTCTGACGAATACGAATTCGTAAGTCGTTAGGTCTTTTGGTATAAAAATGTTGCGTTGATCCGTTTTTCGTGTCGGTGTTGGTACTAAATTCCGCATTGTCTCGCGTAGCTTGTTTATGAGTATTTGAGTCAGGTACGTCAGATTTCGGGTCGATAAAGAACTCGCCGGGTAAATGTTAATGTCTGTCCGTAAACCAGTTCTGCCGGCGAGCATTGGATGTCTTCTTTAACCGCGGCACGAACACCAAGCAGAACTAATGGCAACTCTATGGTCCAATTTGGAGTATTACAGCGTGCTTTCAACGCACCTTTCAGCTGGCGATGGAACCGTTCGACCAACCCGTTCGACTGTGGATGGTAGGGAGTGGTTCTGGTTCTAAAAACGCCTAACAGTTTCCTGAGCTCTTGGAAGAGTTTTGCTTCGAACTGAGCGCCTTGGTCTGTAGTTACCGTTGCCGGAACACCAAAACGAGAAACGTATTGTATTACAAATGTTTTTGCAATAGTCGCGGCAGTCATGTCTGGTATGGCGTACGCTTCTGGCCATCTGGTAAATCTGTCGACGACCGTAACAATGTATGTGTTTCCTTCTGAAACTGGAAACGGACCAACCAAATCCATATGAATATGTTCGAACCTAGCGTTGGGCATGTTAAAAGTTTCGTGTGTTGATTTTGTATGACGATGAACTTTGGTCTTTTGGCACGGTATGCAGGCCTTAGACCAAGAATTCGAGTCACTATTTATGTTTGGCCAACAATACCTGGAAACGAGTAATTTTCTAGTTGCACGTATCCCAGTGTGAGCCAAATTGTGAAGTGTATTAAAAACGAGTTTCCGTAGCGGTTCTGGTACGTATGGTCTGTTTTTGTTTGTCGATACTTCGCAAAAAATGTCTAAGTCTGATAATTGAATTTTATGAAGCTTGAATGAGGAATTGGATTTCTCCAAAAGCTCCTTTAATTCAGCGTCATTCTTTTGTATTTGTGCTATTTTGTATAAGTCGAAACTGTCTGAGTCTATGGTCAATATTTCTGAGAAACGCGAGAGACTGTCTGCTACTACATTGTCCTTTCCAGAAATGTGACAAATGTCCGTAGTGAATTGTGATATGTAGTCAAGGTGTCGGGTCTGTCGAGGGTTGCGTTCCGTTTTTGAACATATTGCGTTGGTTAACGGTTTGTGATCCGTGAAAACCGTGAATTCCCGTCCTTCGACTGCATATCGGAAATGCTTAATTGCTACGTAGATCGCGAGCAGCTCACGATCGAACGCTGAGAAAAATGCGAGTGGTTGCCAACCCTGTTTCTGTTTTTGTTGTAAAACAGCCCCCAACGCGATATCTGACGCGTCAGTAACTATCGCTAATTTACTGTCTGGTTCCGGATGTGCCAGCATGGTAGCGTGAGCTAATGCTTCTTTGACTCGTTAAAAACAGGGTTGAGCTCCTCTGGCCTGGCCAAGGTAAAGATTTATTTTTACCTTTTGTTTTGCTTACTTGCACCAGAAACCTGTAGATCGGCGCGAGATAATCTGCTAATTTTGGTATAAAGCGGTGGTAGTAATTTACCATTCCGATGAACCTTTGAATTTGTCGGATGGAGGTAGGTATGGGAAAATTTTTTATGCTTGCCACTTTATCTTCCGACGGTGAAATACCAGCTGACGTAATGTGGTGACTGAGGAACTCCAGCTCAGTAACACCAAAAACGCATTTGGACGGATTTATTGTAATACCGTACTCCGATAAACGTTGAAACAATTGCTTGAGGTGCCCTTTATGCGTTTTTGCATCGGGCGATGAAATGAGGATGTCGTCTATGTAGTCGAACACGAAGTCCAGCCCACGACAAATCTCATTCATGAACCTCTGAAATGTTTGGGCTGCATTGCGCAAACCGAAAGGCATTCGTCGCAATTCGTATAATCCAAATGGTGTCGTTATTGCCGTCTTATTTATGCCGTCGTCTGCTACGGTTATTAAGTGATACGCGCGTACAAGATCTATTTTTGAAAATATTTTTGAACCATTTAAATGCATACTGAAGTTTTGTATGTGCGGAATCGGATATCTGTCCGGTATAGTGTTTGCGTTTAATTATCTATAGTCTCCGCTATACGTTTAATTATCTATAGTCTCCGCAGGGATGCCAGTCGTTGTTCTTTTTACGTACCATATGTAATGGTGAAGAAATAGGTGACGATGATGGCTGACAAATACCTAATTCGACCATGATTTCAAATTCTTTCTTTGCGGCGTCGTGTCGAGTCGGGTCTAGTCGGCGAGGCTTCGCAAAAGGTAATCGGTCTTTTGTGGCTATGTGATGCACTACAGAATGTTGGACATCTTTAAAATAATTCGGAGGCTGAGTAAGTTCAGGAAATTGCGCTAGGAGTTCAGAAAAATCATTTTTAATCATGTCGAGCTTAGGCGTTGGCGTTTCGGTAGTAATGGTTAACGTGTGAACGGAGAGATTGGTAAGCGGATCTATTAATTTTCTGTTTATTAGATCAACTACAATTCCAAATCTGTTTAAAAAATCTGCGCCGATAATAGCCCCTAAATTTCTCCTAAGTCCGATATTTACTTTCAGCATTTTTGTACCGAATGTTTTAATTATAGTCCCATTAGCGGCGGTTAATGAAATAACCGAAGTTGTTTGAGATGATTTTGATTTACACGGTAAAACAGATAAATCTGCGCCCGTGTCAATTAAAAATACAATGTTATTTGCATCATCTCGAACGAAAAGACGGCTAGTGAATTTATTAGCACCGGTAGCCGCGACACTCGGTGCTCCAGTTAGTTTGGATGGGTAGTTGCTGGTTTATTTGTGCACTGGCATTTCGTCGCTTTATCGCCAAACCTACGATGATACCAGCATATTGTTTCTGAAGTAGACTTCATGGACGGAGAACGAAATCTTCTGCCTGAGCTACGACTTGCACTGCGTTCTCGAAATTGTCGATTGTCGCGCGTTTTGAAATGATTATTATTATTCGATCCAAAGTCGAGTCTTGCAATCATTGATTCGATTCGCGCTAAACGTGCGTCGAAGTCGGGTAGGGGCGTTGAATGTGTTGCCGGCCTGTTTGCGTCCGTTGATTGCGTGGTAAGTGCAAAAACGGTTGTGCTCTGTTGCGCCTCGTATATTTTGTCGGCAACGTCGGATAATTCTCCAAGCGGTTTGTCGTCAAACGCCGCTATTGCCAAGTGAATTATCTGCGGTAACTTTCTTAACCAGAGTTTTTTTTACAACGCTATCACTAAATGTGGTACCAGCTAATTGTCGCATTTGTCGTAACAATTCCGAAGGCTTACGGTCACCGATATCAGCTTTTTCGATTAATGTCTCGAGTCGCTTTGTTTCCGATATCGTATGTCGTTTAATCAGTTCAGCTATAATATTTTCATAGCTGATAACGGCTGCCGGATTATTTAAGATATCTATAACTTAGTCACAAGATTCTGGTGGCAGTGAAGAAACAGTCAGGCAATATTTGGTTTCGTCGTTTGTGATACGGTAAGCCCTGAATTGTGCCTCGGCTTGAATAAACCATGTGGTTGGGTTTGAAGGCCAAAATGGTGGTAATCGACCACGGACAGAATCAATATTGGTAGTATTTGGTTGATTGTTTGTAGTCGTATTCGCTGTCCCTATGTCCGTCCCTGTACCTTGACTGTCATTCATGTTATTGTGTAACTATGTGATTGTTGTTTTCAGTAAATGATAATTTCTGACACCCAGTAAATGATAAAAATATTGCAAAAAAAAATTTTTAATTTAATTATTAATTTAATTACTAAAAATTTATCTAAGTGTCAAAACAATTCTAATTATAATAATTGTAATAATTGTATACTACCATTTACACCAAGGAAATAAATTCGCTTGTTAAAACATTACTTGTAAAAATTTAGTAATTTATAAATTATAGTCCAAAAGCAAAAATTCTCTGTAATTCTGGACCACCCTGTTTAATAATATATAAGCGAATATTAAAATTTTCTGTGTATATTAAAATATATAAATATGTATATAAATCGTAGCCAAAAATTTTTGTGTATGTATAATAAAAATTAAATTAATTGTGTTGCGGGCAAAAACCAATTTTAATTGAATTTGTAATTTTATTAAATTTTAAAATGTATAATTATTCAAAATGTTACGGGCAAATACAAAATTTTAATTTTACTTTTTATATTGTAGAATTTAGATTTATTTTTATATAAATGAAATTTTATTTTTATATAAATAAAATTATATATTTCTATAAATAAAATTTTGGTATTGAATTTCTTGAAATATAATTTATCAATAATATATCAATAAGCCAATTTCAAAATATAATTTTATAATTTTAATTAAAAAATGTAATAAATGTAATTTTTTAAAAAATGTAATTTAAATTTTAATTATACTCGAAAATCCAATACAAAAATATCTATTTTGAATTTAAATTTGGTTTAATAATTGTACTTTGAAAATTTTACTTTATATTTTAATTCAATTTGTACCAATAAAATTTATAATATTATATATAAAAAAAAAAAAATATATAGAAATATGAAATATATATTCTGTAATTGTTACTTGGGTTGATTTTCTTGAATTTTCTTTGATGACTTATGTTTTGCTGACTTACTATTGATGAAAATGGTAAAACAACTATTGATGAAAATGGTGAATACTTGATTGATGATTTTATTCAGCGATGATTGTTGATCTTGAATTTTTCTATTGGCAACAATATAATAATGATGAATTAGAATTACTGTTGATGAAACAATATAATAATGGTGTACGATGAATTGATGTTGCCCGTTACTGATGTATAATTGTTAAGTTGATTGTTGCTATGCAGATTTTCTTTTGATGTAATAAAATTTTCGTTTTTTTATTTGAAAATTTTTCTTGTGTATGAAATTTTTGAGTCACAAATTTGTATTTTTGTTACTTTTTTGTATAATTTTTGTGATTTTTTGTACGTTAAAAATTTTAAGTTGTATAATTTTAATGCATGTTAAAATAACGTCGGCTCTAATTTTATTTAAAATCAAGTTCAGGAAATTGCGCTAGGAGTTGTTTCTAATGATCACGTCGGGGTCACCAATTGTAGGTGTAGGGCTTGAAACTTATACAGGCCAACCTACGTTTGTCCACGTGCTTTTAAATATGTATTGAAACACTGTATTGTCTTTATGTTATAAAATATTTATTTATTTATTATAAGAGTATTTTGGTGAAAGTGAACGGACTCCTGTATTTTATAATTACAATGTGAATGTATTACTTGTAATTGTATTGTAAATTTATTATTTAAGAAGGCTATTTTAGTTTTCGTATAGAGAAAATATAATTTATATTATCAGTTATCAATAAATATTCAATCGTAATATATCTAGCTTGTAATAATTTTATATAATAAAAAGAAGATTCAACTTATCCATAGATTCAATACAAAACATCAGAATTGCGCAAAAAATTTAAAATCCTTAAAACTGAAGGAATCTCCACATATTTGGTATTTCCGTGTATGCAATTTAATTTGCAGCTCATTTCCGAAGACCTTCTCGAAAAATATTCAAAATTGCCCGAGTAATCGGTAAAATATGGAAATTTAATGAGATTTGGTACAAAACATTAGAATGTGTCGCAAAAAATTGAAAACCCTTGAAACTGAAGCAATCCTTACAACTTTGGTATCTCCGTATATGGAATTTAAATTCCACCTCATTTCCGCAGACCTTTTCGAAAAATATTCAAAATTGCCTGATAAATCGGTAAAATATGGAAATTTAATGAGATTCAATACAAAACATCAGAATTTGTCGCAAGAAATTTAAAATCCTTAAAGGTGAAGCAATCCCCACATATCTGGTATCTGTGTGTAGGGAATTTAATTTCCAGCTCATTTCCGCAGACTTTTTCGAAAAATATTCAAAATTGCCCGAGTAATCGGTAAAATATGGAAATTTAATGAAATTTGGTACAAAACATTAGAATGTGTCGCAAAAAATTGAAAACCCTTCAAACTGAAGCAATCCTTTCAAATTTGGTATCTCCGTATATGGAATTTAATTTCCAGCTCATTTCCGCAGACCTGTTCGAAAAATATTCAAAATTGCGCGATAAATCGGTAAGATATGGAAATTTTATGAGATTCAATACAAAACATCAGAGTTTGTAGCAAAAAATTTAAAATTCTTAAAACTGAAGCAATCAATGTCCACATATTTGGTATTTCCGTGTAGGCAATTTAATTTGCAGCTCATTTCCGAAGACCTTCTCGAAAAATATTCAAAATTGCTCGAGAAATCGGTAAAATATGGAAATTTAATGAGATTCAATACAAAGCATTGAAAACCCACATATTTGGTTTATCCGTATATGGAATTTAATTTCCACCTCATTTCCGCAGACCTTTTCGAAAAATATTCAAAATTACCTGAGAAATCGGTAAAATATGGAAATTTAATGAGATGCAATACAAAACATCAGAATTACTCGCAAAAAATTTTAAATCCTCAAAGGTGAAGCAGTCCCAACATATCTGGTATCTGTGTGTAGGGAATTTAATTTCCAGCTCATTTCCGCAGACTTTTTCGAAAAATATTCAAAATTGCCCGAGTAATCGGTAAAATATGGAAATTTAATGAGATTTGGTACAAAACATTAGAATGTGTCGCAAAAAATTGAAAACCCTTCAAACTGAAGCAATCCTTACAACTTTGGTATCTCCGTATATGGAATTTAATTTCCAGCTCATTTCCGCAGACCTTTTCGAAAAATATTCAAAATTGCGCGATAAATCGGTGAGATATGGAAATTTAATGAGATTCAACACAAAACATCAGAATTTGTCGCAAAAATTTTAAAATTCTTAAAACTGAAGCAATCAATGTCCACATATTTGGTATTTCCGTGTAGGGAATTTAATTTACAGCTCATTTCCGAAGACCTTCTCGAAAAATATTCAAAATTGTTCGAGAAATCGGTAAAATATGGAAATTTAATGAGATTGAATACAAAGCATTGAAAACCCACATATTTGGTTTCTCCGTATATGGAATTTAATTTCCACCTCATTTCCGCAGACCTTTTGGAAAAATATTCAAAATTGCCTGAGAAATCGGTAAAATATGGAAATTTAATGAGATTCAATACAAAACATCAGAATTTGTCGCCTAAAATTGAAAATCCTTCTAACGGAAGCAATGTCCACATATTTGGTATCTCCGTGTAAGGAATTTAATTTAAAGCTCATTTCCGAAGACCTTTTCGAAAAATATTCAAAATTGCCCGAGAAATCGGTAAAATATGGAAATTTAATGAGATTCAAAACAAACCATTGAATTCCCACATATTTGGTATCTCCGTATATGGAATTTAATTTCCAGCTCATTTCCGCAGACCTTTTCGAAAAATATTCAAAATTGCGCGATAAATCGGTAAAATATGGAAATTTAATGAGATTCAATACAAAACATAAGAATTTGTCGCAAAAAATTGAAAATCTTTAAAACTGAAGCAATCCCCACATATTTGGTATCTCCGTGTAGGGAATTTAATTTCCAGTGCATTTACGAAGATCTTTTGGAAAAATATTCAAAATTGCCCGAGAAATTGGTAAAATATGGAAATTTAATGAGATTCAATACAAAACATCAGAATTTGTCGCAAAAAATTGAAAATCTTTAAAACTGAAGCAATCCCCACATATTTGGTATCTCCGTGTAGGGAATTTAATTTCCAGTGCATTTCTGAAGATCTTTTGGAAAAATATTCAAAATTGCCCGAGAAATTGGTAAAATATGGAAATTTATTAAGATTTAATATAAAACATTAGAATTTATCGCAAAAATTTTAAAATACTTAAAACTGAAGCAATCCCCACATATTTGGTATCTCCGTATAGGGATTTTAATTTCCAGCGCGTTTCCAAAGATATTTTCGAAAAATATTCAAAATATCCCGAGATATCGGCAAAATATGGAAATTTAATAAGATTTAATACAAAACATCAGAATTTGTCGCAAAAAATTGAAAATCTTTAAAACTGAAGCAATCCCCACATATTTGGTATCTCCGTGTAGGGAATTTAATTTCCAGTGCATTTCTGAAGATCTTTTGGAAAAATATTCAAAATTGCCCGAGAAATTGGTAAAATATGGAAATTTATTAAGATTCAATATAAAACATTAGAATTTTTCGCAAAAATTTTAAAATCCTTAAAACTGAAGCAATCCCCACATATTTGGTATCTCCGTATAGGGATTTTAATTTCCAGCGCGTTTCCAAAGATATTTTCGAAAAATATTCAAAATATCCCGAGATATCGGCAAAATATGGAAATTTAATAAGATTTAATACAAAACATCAGAATTTGTTGCAAAAAATTAAAAATCGTTAAGGTGAAGTAATCCCCAGATATCTGGAATTTCCGTGTAGGGAATTTAATTTGCATCCCGTGTAGGGAATTTAATTTGCAGTGCGCGAGAAATCGGTAAAATATGAAAATTTAATGAGATTCAATACACAACATCAGAATTTGTCGCAAAAAATTTGAAATCCTTAAAGGTGAAGAAATCCCCACATATCTGGTATCTCTGAGTAGGGAATTTAATTTCCAGCTCATTTCCGCAGACCTTTTCGGAAACTGTTCAAAATTGCCTGAGAAATCTTTAAAATATGGAAATTTAATGAGATTCAATACAAAACATCAGAATTTGTCGCAAAAAATTGAAATTCCTTAAAACTGAAGCAATGTCCACATATTTGGTATTTCCGTGAAGGCCATTTAATTTGCAGCTCATTTCCGAAGACCTTCTCGAAAAATATTCAAAATTGCTCGAGAAATCGGTAAAATATGGAAATTTAATGAGATTCAATACAAAACATCAGAATTTGTCGCAAAAAAATTGAAAATCTTTAATACTGAAGGAATCCCCACATATTTGGTATCTCCGAGTAGGGAATTTAATTTCCAGCTCATTTCCGCAGACCTTTTCGGAAACTATTCAAAATTGCCTGAGAAATCGGTAAAATATGGAAATTTAATGAGATTCAATACAAAACATTGAAAACCCACATATTTGGTTTCTCCGTATATGGAATTTAATTTCCAGCTCATTTCCGCAGACCTTTTCGGAAACTATTCAAAATTGCCTGAGAAATCGGTAAAATATGGAAATTTAATCAGATTCAATACAAAACATCAGAATTTGTCGCAAAAAATTGAAAATCTTTAAAACTGAAGCAATCCCCACATATTTGGTATCTCCGTGTAGGGAATTTAATTTCCAGCTCATTTCCGCAGACCTTTTCGGAAACTATTCAAAATTGCCTGAGAAATCGGTAAAATATGGAAATTTATTAAGATTCAATATAAAACATTAGAATTTTTCGCAAAAATTTTAAAATCCTTAAAACTGAAGCAATCCCCACATATTTGGTATCTCCGTATAGGGATTTTAATTTCCAGCGCGATTCCAAAGATCTTTTCGAAAAATATTCAAAATATCCGGAGATGTCGGTAAAATATGGAAATTTAATAAGATTTAATACAAAACATCAGAATTTGTCGCAAAAAATTTAAAATCCTTAAAGATGAAGCAATCCCCAAATATCTGGAATTTCCGTGTAGGGAATTTAATTTGAAGCTCATTTCCGCAGACCTTTTCGAAAAATATTCAAAAGTGCGCGAGAAATCGGTAAAATATGAAAATTTAATGAGATTCAATACAAAACATCAGAATGTGTCGCAAAAAATTGAAAACCCTTAAAACTGAAGGAATCCCCACATATTTGGTATCTCCAAGTAGGGAATTTAATTTCCAGCTCATTTCCGCAGACCTTTTCGGAAACTATTCAAAATTTCCTGAGAAATCGGTAAAATATGGAAATTTAATGAGATTCAATACAAAACATTGAAAACCCACATATTTGGTTTCTCCGTATATGGAATTTAATTTCCAGCTCATTTCCGCAGACCTTTTCGAAAAATAATCAAAATTGCGCGATAAATCGGAATCGGTAAAATATGGAAATTTAATGAGATTCAATACAAAACATCAGAATTTGTCGCAAAAATTGAAAATCATTAAAACTGAAGCAATGTCCACATATTTAGTATTTCCGTGTAGGCCATTTAATTTGCAGCTCATTTCCGAAGACCTTTTCGGAAACTATTCAAAATTGCCTGAGAAATCGGTAAAATATGGAAATTTAATGAGATTCAATACAAAACATTGAAAACCCACATATTTGGTTTCTCAGTATATGGAATTTAATTTCCACCTAATTTCCGCAGCCCTCTTCGAAAAATATTCAAAATTGCCCGATAAATCGGTAAAATATGGAAATTTAATGAGATTCAATACATAACATCAGAATTTGTCGCAAAAAATTGAAAATCCTTAAAACTGAAGCAATGTCCACATTTTTGGTATTTCCGTGTAGGCAATTTAATTTGCAGCTCATTTCCGAAGACCTACTCGAAAAATATTTAAAATTGCTCGCGAAATCGGTAAAATATGAAAATTTAATGAGATTCAATACAAAACATCAGAATGTGTCGCAAAAAATTGAAAACCCTTAAAACTGAAGGAATCCCCACATATTTGGTATCTCCAAGTAGGGAATTTAATTTCCAGCTCATTTCCGCAGACCTTTTCGGAAACTATTCAAAATTTCCTGAGAAATCGGTAAAATATGGAAATTTAATGAGATTCAATACAAAACATTGAAAACCCACATATTTGGTTTCTCCGTATATGGAATTTAATTTCCAGCTCATTTCCGCAGACCTTTTCGAAAAATAATCAAAATTGCGCGATAAATCGGAATCGGTAAAATATGGAAATTTAATGAGATTCAATACAAAACATCAGAATTTGTCGAAAAAAATTTAAAATCATTAAAACTGAAGCAATGTCCACATATTTGGTATTTCCGTGTAGCCCATTTAATTTGCAGCTCATTTCCGAAGACCTTTTCGGAAACTATTCAAAATTGCCTGAGAAATCGGTAAAATATGGAAATTTAATGAGATTCAATACAAAACATTGAAAACCCACATATTTGGTTTCTCCGTATATGGAATTTAATTTCCACCTAATTTCCGCAGCCCTCTTCGAAAAATATTCAAAATTGCCTTATAAATCGGTAAAATATGGAAATTTAATGAAATTCAATACAAAAAATCAGAATTTGTCGCAAGAAATTGAAAATCTTTAAAACTGAAGCAATCCCCACATATTTGGTATCTCCGTATAGGGAATTTAATTTCCAGTGCATTTCCGAAGATCTTTTGGAAAAATATTCAAAATTGCCCGAGAAATTGATAAAATATGGAAATTTATTAAGATTCAATACAAAACATTAGAATTTTTCGCAAAAATTTTAAAATCCTTAAAACTGAAGCGATCCCCACATATATGGTATCTCCGTATAGAGATTCTAATTTCCAGCGCGTTTCCAAAGATCTTTTCGAAAAATATTCAAAATATCCCGAGATATCGGTAAAATATGGAAATTGAATAAGATTTAATACAAAACATCAGAATTTGTCGCAAAAAATTTAAAAACCTTAAAGTTGAAACAATCCACAGATATTTGGAATTTCCGTGTAGGGAATTGAATTTCCAGCTCATTTCCGCAGACTTTTTCGAAAAATATTCAAAATTGCCCGATAAATCTGTAAAATATGGAAATTTAATGAGATTCAATACAAAACATCAGAATTTGTAGCAAAAAATTTGAAATTCTTAAAACTGAAGCAATGCCCATGTTTAATATCTCAGTGTAGGGAATTTAATTTGCAGCTCATTTCCGAAGACCTTTTCGAGAAATAGTCGAAATTGCCCGAGAAATCGGTAAAATATGGAAATTTAATGAGATTCAATACAAAACATCAGAATTTATCGCAAAAAATTGAAAATCCTGAAAACTGAAACAATCCCCTCATATTTCGTAGCTCCGTGTAGGGAATTTAATTTCCAGCTCATTTCCGAAGACCTATTCGAAAAATATTCAAAATTAGCTGAGAAATCGGTAAAATATGGAAATGTAATGAGATTCAATACAAAACATCAGAATTTGTCGCAAAAAATTGAAAATCCTTAAAAGTGAAGCAATCCCCACATATTTGGTATCTCCGTATAGGGATTTTAATTTCCAGCGCGTTTCCAAAGATCTTTTCGAAAAATATTCAAAATATCCCGAGAAATCGGTAAAATATGGAAATTTCATAAGATTTAATACAAAACATCAGAATTTGTCGCAAAAAATTTAAAATCTTTAAAACTGAAGCAATCCCCGCATATTTGGTATCTCCGTGTAGGGAATTTAATTTGCAGCTCATTTCTGAAGATCTTTTGGAAAAATATTCAAAATTGCCCGAGAAATTAGTAAAATATGGAAATGTAATGAGATTCAATACAAAACATCAGAATTTGTCGCAAAAAATTGAAAATCCTTAAAAGTGAAGCAATCCCCACATATTTGGTATCTCCGTATAGGGATTTTAATTTCCAGCGCGTTTCCAAAGATCTTTTCGAAAAATATTCAAAATATCCCGAGAAATCGGTAAAATATGGAAATTTCATAAGATTTAATACAAAACATC
This sequence comes from Empis livida, assembly GCA_963932195.1. Lineage (NCBI taxonomy): Eukaryota > Metazoa > Arthropoda > Insecta > Diptera > Empididae > Empis > Empis livida. Next base: position 32,955,510 of record OZ010645.1, on the reverse strand, counting down.
AGAATTTATCGCAAAAAATTGAAAATCCTGAAAACTGAAACAATCCCCTCATATTTCGTAGCTCCGTGTAGGGAATTTAATTTCCAGCTCATTTCCGAAGACCTATTCGAAAAATATTCAAAATTAGCTGAGAAATCGGTAAAATATGGAAATGTAATGAGATTCAATACAAAACATCAGAATTTGTCGCAAAAAATTGAAAATCCTTAAAAGTGAAGCAATCCCCACATATTTGGTATCTCCGTATAGGGATTTTAATTTCCAGCGCGTTTCCAAAGATATTTTCGAAAAATATTCAAAATATCCCGAGATATCGGCAAAATATGGAAATTTAATAAGATTTAATACAAAACATCAGAATTTGTTGCAAAAAATTAAAAATCGTTAAGGTGAAGTAATCCCCAGATATCTGGAATTTCCGTGTAGGGAATTTAATTTGCATCCCGTGTAGGGAATTTAATTTGCAGTGCGCGAGAAATCGGTAAAATATGAAAATTTAATGAGATTCAATACACAACATCAGAATTTTGTCGCAAAAAATTTAAAATCCTTAAGGGTGAAGAAATCCCCACATATCTGGTATCTCCGAGTAGGGAAGTTAATTTCCAGCTCATTTCCGCAGACCTTTTCGGAAACTATTCAAAATTGCCTGAGAAATCGGTAAAATATGGAAATTTAATGAGATTCAATACAAAACATCAGAATTTGTCGCAAAAAATTGAAATTCCTTAAAACTGAAGCAATGTCCACATATTTGGTATTTCCGTGTAGGCCATTTAATTTGCAGCTCACTCTTAAAGACCTTTTCGAAAACTATTCAAAATTGCCTGAGAAATCGGTAAAATATGGAAATTTAATGAGATTCAATACAAAACATTGAAAACCCACATATTTGGTTTCTCCGTATATGGAATTTAATTTCCAGCTCATTTCCGCAGACCTTTTCGGAAACTATTCAAAATTGCCTGAGAAATCGGTAAAATATGGAAATTTAATCAGATTCAATACAAAACATCAGAATTTGTCGCAAAAAATTGAACATCTTTAAAACTGAAGCAATCCCCACATATTTGGTATCTCCGTGTAGGGAATTTAATTTCCAGTGCATTTCCGAAGATCTTTTTGGAAAAATATTCAAAATTGCCCTAGAAATTGGTAAAATATGGAAATTTATTAAGATTCAATATAAAACATTAGAATTTTTCGCAAAAATTTTAAAATCCTTAAAACTGAAGCAATCCCCACATATTTGGTATCTCCGTATAGGGATTTTAATTTCCAGCGCGTTTCCAAAGATCTTTTCGAAAAATAATCAAAATATCCGGAGATATCGGTAAAATATGGAAATTTAATAAGATTTAATACAAAACATCAGAATTTGTCGCAAAAAATTTAAAATCCTTAAAGATGAAGCAATCCCCAAATATCTGGAATTTCCGTGTAGGGAATTTAATTTGCAGCTCATTTCCGCAGACCTTTTCGAAAAATATTCAAAAGTGCGCGAGAAATCGGTAAAATATGAAAATTTAATGAGATTCAATACAAAACATCAGAATGTGTTGCAAAAAATTGAAAACCCTTAAAACTGAAGCAATCCTTACAAATTTGGTATGTCCGTATATGGAATTTAATTTCCAGCTCATTTACGCAGACCTTTTCGAAAAATATTCAAAATTGCCCGATAAATCGGTAAAATATGGAAATTTAATGAGATTCAATACATAACATCAGAATTTGTCGCAAAAAATTGAAAATCCTTAAAACTGAAGCAATATCCACATTTTTGGTATTTCCGTGTAGGCAATTTAATTTGCAGCTCATTTCCGAAGACCTTCTCGAAAAATATTTAAAATTGCTCGCGAAATCGGTAAAATATGGAAAATTAATGAGATTCAATACAAAACTTCAGAATTGTCGCAAAAAATTGAAAATCTTTAATACTGAAGGAATCCCCACATATTTGGTATCTCCGAGTAGGGAATTTAATTTCCAGCTCATTTCCGAAGAATCGGTAAAATATGGAAATTTAATGAGATTCAATACAAAACATTGAAAACCCACATATTTGGTTTCTCCGTATATGGAATTTAATTTCCAGCTCATTTCCGCAGACCTTTTCGAAAAATAATCAAAATTGCGCGATAAATCGGAATCGGTAAAATATGGAAATTTAATGAGATTCAATACAAAACATCAGCATTTGTCGCAAAAAATTGAAAATCATTAAAACTGAAGCAATGTCCACATATTTGGTATTTCCGTGTAGGCCATTTAATTTGCAGCTCATTTCCGAAGACCTTTTCGGAAACTATTCAAAATTGCCTGAGAAATCGGTAAAATATGGAAATTTAATGAGATTCAATACAAAACATTGAAAACCCACATATTTGGTTTCTCAGTATATGGAATTTAATTTCCACCTAATTTCCGCAGCCCTCTTCGAAAAATATTTAAAATTGCTCGCGAAATCGGTAAAATATGGAAATTTAATGAGATTCAATACAAAACATCAGAATTTGTCGCAAAAATTGAAAACCTTGAATACTGAAGGAATCCCCACATATTTGGTATCTCCGAGTAGGGAATTTAATTTCCAGCTCATTTCCGCAGACCTTTTCGGAAACTATTCAAAATTTCCTGAGAAATCGGTAAAATATGGAAATTTAATGAGATTCAATACAAAACATTGAAAACCCACATATTTGGTTTCTCCGTATATGGAATTTAATTTCCAGCTCATTTCCGCAGACCTTTTCGAAAAATAATCAAAATTGCGCGATAAATCGGAATCGGTAAAATATGGAAATTTAATGAGATTCAATACAAAACATCAGAATTTGTCGAAAAAAATTGAAAATCATTAAAACTGAAGCAATGTCCACATATTTGGTATTTCCGTGTAGGCCATTTAATTGCAGCTCATTTCCGAAGACCTTTTCGGAAACTATTCAAAATTGCCTGAGAAATCGGTAAAATATGGAAATTTAATGAGATTCAATACAAAACATTGAAAACCCACATATTTGGTTTCTCCGTATATGGAATTTAATTTCCACCTAATTTCCGCAGCCCTCTTCGAAAAATATTCAAAATTGCCTGATAAATCGGTAAAATATGGAAATTTAATGAAATTCAATACAAAACATCAGAATTTGTCGCAAGAAATTGAAAATCTTTAAAACTGAAGCAATCCCCACATATTTGGTATCTCCGTGTAGGGAATTTAATTTCCAGTGCATTTCCGAAGATCTTTTGGAAAAATATTCAAAATTGCCCGAGAAATTGATAAAATATGGAAATTTATTAAGATTCAATACAAAACATTAGAATTTTTCGCAAAAATTTTAAAATCCTTAAAACTGAAGCGATTCCCACATATTTTGTATATCCTTGTAGGGAATTTAATTTCTAGCTCATTTCCGAAGATCTTTTCGAAAAATATTCAAAATTGCGTGATAAATCGATAAAAAATAGAAATTTAATGAGATTCAATACAAAACATCAGAATTTATCGCAAAAAATTGAAAATCCTTAAAACTGAGGCAATGCCCACACATTTGGTAGCTCCGTGTAGGGAATTTAATTTCCAGCTCACTTCCGAAGACCTTTTCGAAAAATATTCAAAATTACCCGAGAAATCGGTAAAATATGATAATTTAATAAGATTCAATAGAAAACATCAGAATTTGTCACAAAAAATGTAAAATTCTTAAAACTGAGGCAATGCCCACACATTTGGTATCTCCGTGTAGGGAATTTAATTTGCAGCTCATTTCCGAAGACCTTTTCGAAAAATATTCAAAATTGCCCGATAAATCTGTAAAATATGGAAATTTAATGAGATTCACTACAAAAGATCAGAATTTGTAGCAAAAAATTTGAAATCCTTAAAACTGAAGCAATGCCCATGTTTGGTATCTCAGTGTAGGGAATTTAATTTGCAGCTCATTTCCGAAGACCTTTTCCAGAAATAGTCGAAATTGCCCGAGAAATCGGTAAAATATGGAAATTTAATGAGATTCAATACAAAACATAAGAATTTATCGCAAAAAATTGAAAATCCTGAAAACTGAAACAATCCCCTCATATTTCGTAGCTCCGTGTAGGGAATTTAATTTCCAGCTCGTTTATGAAGACCTATTCGAAAAATATTCAAAATTAGCTGAGAAATCGGTAAAATATGGAAATTTCATAAGATTTAATACAAAACATCAGAATTTGTCGCAAAAAATTTAAAATCCTTAAAACTGAAGCAATCCCCGCATATTTGGTATCTCCGTGTAGGGAATTTAATTTGCAGCTCATTTCAATGTCCACATATTTTGTGGACATTGAATGTCCACATAGGGAATTTAATTTACAGCTCATAGCTCATTTCAATGTCCACATAGGGAATTTAATTTACAGCTCATTTCCGAAGACCTTTTCTAAAAATATTCAAAATTGCCCGAGAAATCGATAAAATATGGAAATTTATTAAGATTCAATACAAAACATTAGAATTTTTGCAAAAATTTAAAATCCTTAAAACTGAAGCAATCCCCACATATTTGGTATCTCCGTGTAGGGAATTTAATTTCCAGCTCATTTCCGCAGACTTTTTCGAAAAGTATTCAAAATTGTCCGAGTAATCGGTAAAATATGGAAATTTAATGAGATTTGGTACAAAACATTAGAATTTGGCGAAAAAATTGAAAACCCTTAAAACTGAAGCAATCCTTACAAATTTGGTATCTCCGTATAGGGAATTTAATTTCAAGCTCGTTTCCGAAGACCTTTTGGAAAAATATTCAAAATTCCGCGATAAATCGGTAAAATATGGTAATTTTAAGAGATTCAATACAAAACATCAGAATTTGTAGCAAAAAAGTTGAAATCCTTAAAACTGAAACAATCCCCACATATTTGGTAGGTTCGTGTAGGGAATTTAATTTCCAGCTGACTTCCGAAGACCTTTTCGAAAAATATTCAAAATTACCCGAGAAATCGGTAAAATATGAAAATGTTATAAGATTCAATAGAAAACATAAGAATTTGTCGCAAAAAATTTAAAATCCTTAACAGTGAAGCAATCCCAACATATTTTGTATCTCCATGTATGGAATTTAATTTCTAGCTCATTTCCGAAGACCTTTTCGAAAAATATTCAAAATTGCATGATAAATCGGTAAAATATGGAAATTTAATGAGATTCAATACAAAAAATCAGAATTGATCGCAAAAAATTGAAAATCCTTAAAACTGAGGCAATGCCCACACATTTGGTATCTCCGTGTAGGGAATTTAATTTGCAGCTCATTTCCGAAGACCTTTTCGAAAAATATTCAAAATTGCCCGAGAAATCTGTAAAATATGGAAATTTAATGAGATTCAATACAAAACATCAGAATTTGTCGCAAAAAATTGAAAATCCTTAAAACTGAAGCAATCCTCAAATATGTGGTATCTCTGTATATGGAATTTAATTTCCAACTCATTTCCCCAGACCTTTTCGAAAAATATTCAAAATTGCCCGAGAAATCTGTAAAATATGGAAATTTTATGAGATTCAATACAAAACATCAGAGTTTGTCGCAAAACTTTTAAAATCCTTAAAACTGAAGCAATCCCAACATATTTTGTATATCCTTGTAGGGAATTTAATTTCTAGCTCATTTCCGAAGATCTTTTCGAAAAATATTCAAAATTGCGTGATAAATCGATAAAAAATAGAAATTTAATGAGATTCAATACAAAACATCAGAATTTATCGCAAAAAATTGAAAATCCTTAAAACTGAGGCAATGCCCACACATTTGGTAGCTCCGTGTAGGGAAGTTAATTTCCAAGCCCACTTCCGAAGACCTTTTCGAAAAATATTCAAAATTACCCGAGAAATCGGTAAAATATGAAAATTTAATAAGATTCAATAGAAAACATCAGAATTTGTCACAAAAAATTTAAAATTCTTAAAACTGAGGCAATGCCCACACATTTGGTATCTCCGTGTAGGGAATTTAATTTGCAGCTCATTTCCGAAGACCTTTTCGAAAAATATTCAACCTTTTCGAAAAATATTCAAAATTGCCCGAGAAATCTGTAAAATATGGAAATTTTATGAGATTCAATACAAAACATCAGAGTTTGTCGCAAAACTTTTAAAATCCTTAAAACTGAAACAATCCCAACATATTTTGTATCTCCTTGTAGGGAATTTAATTTCTAGCTCATTTCCGAAGACTTTTTCGAAAAATATTCAAAATTGCGTGATAAATCGATAAAAAATGGAAATTTAATGAGATTCAATACAAAACATCAGAATTTATCGCAAAAAATTGAAAATCCTTAAAACTGAGGCAATGCCCACACATTTGGTAGCTCCGTGTAGGGAATTTAATTTCCAGCTCACTTCCGAAGACCTTTTCGAAAAATATTCAAAATTACCCGAGAAATCGGTAAAATATGATAATTTAATAAGATTCAATAGAAAACATCAGAATTTGTCACAAAAAATTTAAAATCTTTAACACTGAAGCAATCCCAACATATTTTGTTTCTCCATGTAGGGAATTTAATTTCTAGCTCATTTCCGAAGACCTTTTCGAAAAATATTCAAAATTGCGTGATAAATCTATAAAATATGGAAATTTAATGAGATTCAATACAAAACATCAGCATTTAGGCAATGTCCACCTATTTGGTATCTCCGTGTAGGGAATTTAATTTACAGGTCATTTCCGAAGACCTTTTCGAAAAATATTCAAAATTGGCCGAGTAATAGGTACAATATGGAAATTTAATGAGATTCAATACAAAACATCAGAATTTGTCGCAAAAATTTGAAAATCCTTAAAGCTGAAGCAATGTCCACATATTTGGTATCTCCGTGTAAAGAAGCTCATTTCCACAGACCTTTTCGAAAAATATTCAAAATTGGCTGATAAATCGGTAAAATATGGAAATTTAATGAGATTCAATACAAAACATCAGAATTTGTCGCAAAAAATTTAAAATTCTTAAAACTGAAGCAATATCCACATATTTGGTATTTCCGTGTAGGGAATTTAATTTGCAGCTCATTTCCGAAGACCTACTCGAAAAATATTCAAAATTGCTTGAGTAATCTGTAAAATATGGAAATTTAATGCGATTCAATACAAAATATTGAAAACCTACATATTTGGTTTCTCCGTATATGGAATTTAATTTCCAGCTCATTTCCGCAGACCTTTTCGAAAAATATTCAAAATTGCCCGATAAATCGGTAAAATATAGAAATTTAATGAGATTCAATACAAAACATCAGAATTTGTCGCAAAAAATTGAAAATCCTTAAACTGAAGCAATGTCCACATATTTGGTATTTCCGTGTAGGGAATTTAATTTGCAGCTCATTTACGAAGAACTACTCGAAAAATATTCAAAATTGCTTGAGTAATCTGTAAAATATGGAAATTTAATGAGATTCAATACAAAATATTGAAAACCTGCATATTTGGTTTCTCCGTATATGGAATTTAATTTCCAGCTCATTTCCGCAGACCTTTTCGAAAACTATTCAAAATTGCCCGAGAAATCTGTAAAATATGGAAATTTTATGAGATTCAATACAAAACATCAGAATTTGTCGCAAAAAATTTAAAATCTTTAAAACTGAAGAAATCCCCACATATTTGGTATCTCCGTATAGGGATTTTAATTTCCAGCGCGTTTCCAAAGATCTTTTCGAAAAATATTCAAAATTGCCCGAGAAATCGGTAAAATATGCAAATTTATTAAGATTCAATACAAAACATTTGAATTTGTCGCAAAAATTTTAAAATCCTTAAAACTGAAGCAATCCCCAAATATTTGGTATCTCCGTGTAGGGAATTTAATTTCCAGCGCGTTTCCAAAGATCTTTTCGAAAAATATTCAAAATATCCCGAGAAATCGGTAAAATATGGAAATTTAATAAGATTTAATACAAAACATCAGAATTTGTCGCAAAAAATTTAAAATCCTTAAAGGTGAACCAATCCGCAGATATCTGGTATTTCCGTGTAGGGAATTTAATTTGCAGCTCATTTCCGCAGACCTTTTCGAAAAAATATTCAAAAGTGCGCGAGAAATCAGTAAAATATGAAAATTTAATGAGATTCAATACAAAACATCAGAATTTGTCGCAAAAGATTTAAAATCCTTAAAACTGAAACAATCCAACATATTTGGTATCTCCATGTAGGGAATTTAATTTATAGCTCATTTCTGAAGATCTTTTCGCAAAATATTCAAAATTGCCTGATAAATCGGTAAAATATGGAAATTTAATGAGATTCAATACAAAACATCAGAATTTGTCGCAAAAATTTGAAAATCCTTAAAGCTGAAGCAATGTCCACATATTTGGTATCTCCGTGTAAAGAAGCTCATTTCCACAGACCTTTTCGAAAAATATTCAAAATTGGCTGATAAATCGGTAAAATATGGAAATTTAATGATATTCAATACAAAACATCAGAATTTGTCGCAAAAAATTTAAAATCTTTAAAACTGAAGAAATCCCCACATATTTGGTATCTCCGTATAGGGATTTTAATTTCCAGCGCGTTTCCAAAGATCTTTTCCAAAAATATTCAAAATATCCCGAGATATCGGTAAAATATGGAAATTTAATAAGATTTAATACAAAACATCATAATTTGTCGCAAAAAATTTAAAATCCTTAAAACTGAAACAATCCCAATATATTTGGTATTTCCGTTTAGGGAATGTAATTTTAAGCTCATTTCCGCAGACCTTTTCGGAAACTATTCAAAATTTCCTGAGAAATCGGTAAAATATGGAAATTTAATGAGATTCAATACAAAACATCAGAATTTGTCGCAAAAATTTGAAATCTTTAAAACTGAAACAAATTGCCCGAGTAATCGGTAAAATATGGAAAATTAATGAGATTTGGCACAAAACATTAGAATGTGTCGCAAAAAATTGAAAACCCTTAAAACTGAAGCAATCCTTACAAATTTGGTATCTCCGTATAGGGAATTTAATTTCAAGCTCGTTTCCGAAGACATTTTCGAAAAATATTCAAAATTGCCCGATAAATCTGTAAAATATGGAAATTTTATTAGATTCAATACAAAACATCAGAATTTGTCGCAAAAATTTGAAATCTTTAAAACTGAAACAATCCCCATATATTTGGTATCTCCGTGTAGGGAATTTAATTTACAGCTCATTTCCGAAGACCTTTTCGAAAAATATTCAAAATTACCCGCGAAATCGGTAAAATATGAAAATTTAATGAGATTGAATACAAAACATCAGAATTTGTCGCAAAATATTGAAAACCCTTAAAACTGAAGCAATCCTTACAAATGTGGTATCTCCGTATAGGGAATTTAATTTCAAGGTCGTTTCCGAAGCCATTTTCGAAAAATATTCAAAATTGCCCGATAAATCTGTAAAATTTGGAAATTTAATGAGATTCAATACAAAACAACAGAATTTGTCGCAAAAATTTGAAATCCTTAAAACTGAAACAATCCCCATATATTTGGTATCTCCGTGTAGGGAATTTAATTTACAGCTCATTTCCGCAGACCTTTTCGAAACTATTCAAAATTGCCTGAGAAATCGGTAAAATATGGAATTTTAATGAGATTCAATACAAAACATCAGAATTTGTCGTAAAAATTTGAAATCCTCAAAACTGAAACAATCCCCACATATTTGGTATCTACGTTTAACGAATTTAATTTACAGCTCATTTCCGCAGACCTTTTCGAAAACTATTCAAAATTGCCTGAGAAATCGGTAAAATATGGAAATTTAATGAGATTCAATACAAAACATCAGAATTTGTCGCAAAAATTTGAAATCTGTAAAATTGAAACAATCCCCACATATTTGGTATTTCCGTGTAGGGAATTTAATTTCCAGCTCATTTCCGAAGACCTTTTCGAAAACTATTCAAAATTGCCTGAGAAATCGGTAAAATATGGAAATTTAATGAGATTCAATACAAAACATCAGAATTTGTCGCAAAAATTTGAAATCCTTAAAACTGAAACAATCCCCTTATATTTGGTTTCTCCGTGTAGGGAATTTAATTTAAAGCTCATTTCCGCAGATCTTTTCGAAAACTATTCAAAATTGCTTGAGAAATCGGTAAAATATGGAAATTTAATGAGATTCAATACAAAACATCAGAATTTGTGGCAAAAAATTGAAAATTCATAAAACTGAAGCACTCACCACATATTTGGTATCTCCGTGTAAGGAATTTAATTTCCAGTGCATTTCCGAAGATCTTCTCGAAAAATATTCAAAATTGCCCGAGAAATCGGTAAATTATGAAAATTTAATGAGATTCAATACAAAACATCGGAATTTGTCGCCAAAAATTTAAAATCCTTAAAACTGAAGCAATCTCCACATATTTGGTATCTCCATGTAGGGAATTTAATTTCTAGCTCATTTTAGAAGACGTTTTAGAAAAATATTCAAAATTGCGTGATAAATCGGTTGCGTGATAGACCTTTTCGAAAAATATTAAAATTACCCGATAAATCAGTAAAATATAGAAATTTAATGAGAATCAATACAAAACATCGGAATTTGTCGCAAAAAATTTAAAATCCTTAAAACTGAAACAATCCCAACATATTTGGTATCTACATGTAGGGAATTTAATTTCTAGCTCATTTCCGAAGACCTTTTCTAAAAATATTCAAAATTACCCGAGAAATCGGTAAAATATTAAAATTTAATGAGATTCAATACAAAACATCAGAATTTGTCGCCAAAAATTTAAAATCCTTAAAACTGAAGCAATCTCCACATATTTGGTATCTCCATGTAGGGAATTTAATTTCTAGCTCATTTTAGAAGACGTTTTAGAAAAATATTCAAAATTGCGTGATAAATCGGTTGCGTGATAAACCTTTTCGAAAAATATTAAAATTACCCGATAAATCGGTAAAATATAGAAATTTAATGAGAATCAATACAAAACATCAGAATTTGTCGCCAAAAATTTAAAATCCTTAAAACTGAAGCAATGCCCACATATTTGGTATCTCCGTGTAGGGAATTTAATTTGCAGCTCATTTCCGAAGACCTTTTCGAAAAATATTCAAAATTGCCTGAGAAATCGGTAAAATATGGAAATTTAATGAGATTCAATACAAAACATCAGAATTTGTGGCAAAAAATTGAAAATTCATAAAACTGAAGTACTCACCACATATTTGGTATCTCCGTGTAGGGAATTTAATTTGCAGCTCATTTCCGAAGACCTTTTCGAAAAATATTCAAAATTGCCTGATAAATCGGTAAAATATAGAAATTTAATGAGATTCAATACAAAACATTGAATTTGGCGCAAAAAATTGAAAAACTTTAATACTAAAGCAATTTCCACATATTAGGTATCTCCGTATATGGAATTTAATTTCCAGCTCATTTCCGCAGACCTTTTCGAAAAATATTCAAAATTGCCTGATAAATCGGTAAAATATAGAAATTTAATGAGATTCAATACAAAACATTGAATTTGGCGCAAAAAATTGAAAAACTTTAATACTAAAGCAATTTCCACATATTAGTTATCTCCGTATATGGAATCTAATTTCCAGCTCATTTCCGCAGACCTTTTCGAAAAATATTCGAAATTGCAGGAGAAATCGGTAAAATATAGAAATTTAATGAGATTCAATACAAAACATCAAAATTTGTCGCAAAAAATTGAAAAACCTTAAAACTGAAGCAGTGTCCACATATTTGGTATTTCCGTGTAGGGAATTTAATTTGCAGCTCATTTCCGAAGACCTTTTCGAAAAATATTCAAAATTGCCTGATAAATCGGTAAAATATGGAAATTTAATGAGATTCAATACAAAACATTGAATTTGTCGCAAAAAATTGAAAAACTTTAATACTAAAGCAATTTCCACATATTAGGTATCTCGGTATATGGAATTTAATTTGCAGCTCATTTCCGCAGACCTTTTCGAAAAATATTCAAAATTGCCCGATAAATCGGTAAAATATAGAAATTTAATGAGATTCAATACAAAACATCAGAATTTGTCGCAAAAAATTTAAAATCCTTAAAGGTGAAGCACTTCCCACACATCTGGTATCTGTGTGTAGGGAATTTAATTTCCAGCTCATTTCCGCAGACTTTTTCGAAAAATATTCAAAATTGCCCGAGTAATCGGTAAAATATGGAAATTTAATGAGATTTGGTACAAAACATTAGAATTTGTCGCAAAAAATTGAAAACCCTTAAAACTGAAGCTATCCTTACAAATTTGATATCTCCGTATAGGGAATTTAGTTTCAAGCTTGGTTCCGAAGACATTTCCGAAAAATATTTAAAATTGCCCGATAAATCGGTAAAATATAGCAAATTTATGAGATTCAATACAAAACATTGAATTTGTCGCAAAAAATTGAAAAACTTTAATACTAAAGCAATTTCCACATATTAGGTATCTCCGTATATGGAATTTAATTTCCAGCTCATTTCCGCAGACCTTTTCGAAAAATACTCAAAATTGCCCGATAAATCGGTAAAATATAGAAATTTAATGAGATTCAATACAAAACATCAGAATTTGTAGCAAAAAATTTGAAATCCTTAAAACTGAAGCAATGCCAACATATTTGGTATCCCCATGTAGTGAATTTAATTTCTAGCTCATTTTAGAAGACGTTTTCGAAAAATATTCAAAATTGCGTGATAAATCGGTTGCGTGATAGACCATTTCGAAAAATATTCGAAATTGCCGGAGAAATCTGTAAAATATAGAAATTTAATGAGATTCAATACAAAACATCAAAATTTGTCGCAAAAAATTGAAAATCCTTAAAACTGAAGCAGTGTCCACATATTTGGTATTTCCGTGTAGGGAATTTAATTTGCAGCTCATTTCCGAAGACCTTTTCGAAAAATATTCAAAATTGCCTGATAAATCGGTAAAATATGGAAATTTAATGAGATTCAATACAAAACATTGAATTTGACGCAAAAAATTGAAAAACTTTAATACTAAAGCAATTTCCACATATTAGGTATCTCCGTATATGGAATTTAATTTCCAGCTCATTTCCGCAGACCTTTTCGAAAAATATTCAAAATTGCCCGATAAATCGGTAAAATATAGAAATTTAATGAGATTCAATACAAAACATCAGAATTTGTCGCAAACATTTGAAAATCCTTAAAACTGAAGCAGTGTCCACATATTTGGTATATCTGTGTAGGGAATTTAATTTGCAGCTCATTTACGAAGACCTTCTCGAAAAATATTCAAAATTACTCGAGAAATCGGTAAAATATGGAAATTTAATGAGATTCAATACAAAACATTGAAAACCCACATATTTGGTTTCTCCGTATATGGAATTTAATTTAAAGCTCATTTCCGCAGACCTTTTCGAAAAATATTCAAAATTGTCTGATAAATCGGTAAAATATGGAAATTTAATGAGATTCAATACAAAACATAAGAATTTGTCGCAAAAAAATGAAAATCTTTAAAACTGAAGCAATCCCCACATATTTGGTATCTCCGTGTAGGGAATTTAATTTCCAGTGCATTTCCGAAGATCTTTTGGCAAAATATTCAAAATTGCCCGAGAAATTGTTAAAATATCGAAATTTATTAAGATTCAATACAAAACATTAGAATTTTTCGCAAAAATTTTAAAATCCTTAAAACTGAAGCACTCGCCACATATTTGGTATCTCCGTATAGGGATTGTAAATTCCAGCGCGTTTCCAAAGATCTTTTCGAAAAATATTCAAAATATCCCGAGAAATCGGTAAAATATGGAAATTTAATGAGATTCAATACAAAACATCAGCATTTGTCGCAGAAAAATTGAAAATCCTTAAAACTGAAGCAATATTTGGTATCTCCGAGTAGGAAATTTAATTTCCAGCTCATTTCAGCAGACCTTTTCGGAAACTATACAAAATTGCCCGAAAAATCGGTAAAATATGGAAATTTAATGAGATTCAATACAAAACATCAGAATTTGTCGCAAAAAATTTAAAATCCTTAAAGGTGAAGCACTTCCCACATATCTGGTATCTGTGTGTAGGGAATTTAATTTCCAGCTCATTTCCGCAGACTTTTTCGAAAAATATTCAAAATTGCCCGAGTAATCGGTAAAATATGGAAATTTAATGAGATTTGGTACAAAACATTAGAATTTGTCGCAAAAAATTGAAAACCCTTAAAACTGAAGCTATCCTTACAAATTTGATATCTCCGTATAGGGAATTTAATTTCAAGCTTGGTTCCGAAGACATTTCCGAAAAATATTTAAAATTGCCCGATAAATCGGTAAAATATGGCAATTTTATGAGATTCAATACAAAACATCAGATTTTGTAGCAAAAAATTTGAAATCCTTAAAACTGAAGCAATGCGAACATATTTGGTATCTCCATGTAGTGAATTTAATTTCTAGCTCATTTCCGAAGACTTTTTCGAAAAATATTCAAAATTGCCTGATAAATCGGTTAAATATGGAAATTTAATGAGATTCAATACAAAACATCAGAATTTGTCGCAAATAATTTAAAATCCTTAAAACTGAAGTAATGCCCACATATTTGGTATGTCCGTTTAGGGAATTTAATTTCTAGCTCATTTCCGAAGACCTTTTCGAAAAATATTCAAAATTGTCAGATAAATTGGTAAAATATGGAAATTTAATGAGATTCAATACAAAACATCAGAATTTTTTGCAAAAATTTGAAATCCTTAAAACTGAAACAATCCCCACATATTTGGTATCTCCGTGTAGGGAATTTAATTTACAGCTCATTTCCGCAGACCTTTTCGAAAACTATTCAAAATTGCCTGAGAAATCGGTAAAATTTGGAAATTTAATAAGATTCAATACAAAACATCAGAATTTGTCGCAAAAATTTGAAATCCTTAAAACTGAAACAATCCCAACATATTTGGTATCTCCGTGTAGGGAATTTAATTTCCAGCTCATTTCCGAAGACCTTTTCGAAAAATATTCAAAATTACCCGCGAAATCGGTAAAATATGAAAATTTAATGAGATTCAATACAAAACATCAGAATTTGTCGCCAAAAATTTAAAATCCTTAAAACTGAAGTAATCTCCACATATTTGGTATCTCCATGTAGGGAATTTAATTTCTAGCTCATTTCCGAAGACCTTTTCGAAAAATATTCGAAATTACCGGAGAAATCGGTTAAATATAGAAATTTTAATGAGAAAAAATACAAAACATCAGAATTTGTCGCAAAAAATTGAAAATCCTTAAAACTGAAGCAGTGTCCACATATTTGGTATTTCCGTGTAGGGAATTTAATTTGCAGTTCATTTCCGAAAACCTTTTCGAAAAATATTTAAAATTGCCTGATAAATCGGTAAAATATGGAAATTTAATGAGATTCAATACAAAACATTGAATTTGTCGCAAAAAATTGAACAACTTTAATACTAAAGCAATTCCCACATATTAGGTATCTCCGTATATGAAATTTAATGTCCAGCTCATTCCCGCAGACCTTTTCGAAAAATATTCAAAATTGCCCGATAAATCGGTAAAATATAGAAATTTAATGAAATTCAATACAAAACATCAGAATTTGTCGCAAAAAATTGAAAATCCTTAAAACTGAAGCAGTGAATACATATTTGGTATATCTGTGTAGGGAATTTAATTTGCAGCTCATTTACGAAGAACTTCTCGAAAAATATTCAAAATTACTCGAGAAATCGGTAAAATATGGAAATTTAATGAGATTCAATACAAAACATTGAAAACCCACATATTTGGTTTCTCCCTATATGGAATTTAATTTCCAAAATTGCCTGATAAATCGGTAAAATATGGAAATTTAATGAGATTCAATACAAAACATCAGAATTTGTCGCAAAAAATTTAAAATCCTTAAAGGTGAAGTAATCCCCACACATCTGGTATCTGTGTGTAGGGAATTTAATTTCCAGCTCATTTCCGCAGACTTTTTTGAAAAATATTCAAAATTGCCCGAGTAATCGGTAAAATATAGAAATTTAATGAAATTCAATACAAAACATCAGAATTTGTCGCAAAAAATTGAAAACCCTTAAAACAGAAGCTATCCTTACAAATTTGATATCTCCGTATAGGGAATTTAATTTCAAGCTTGGTTCCGAAGACATTTCCGAAAAATATTTAAAATTGCCCGATAAATCGGTAAAATATGGCAATTTTATGAGATTCAATACAAAACATTGAATTTGTCGCAAAAAATTGAAAAACTTTAATACTAAAGCAATTTCCACATATTAGGTATCTCCGTATATGGAATTTAATTTCCAGCTCATTTCCGCAGACCTTTTCGAAAAATACTCAAAATTGCCCGATAAATCGGTAAAATATAGAAATTTAATGAGATTCAATACAAAACATCAGAATTTGTAGCAAAAAATTTGAAATCCTTAAAACTGAAGCAATGCCAACATATTTGGTATCCCCATGTAGTGAATTTAATTTCTAGCTCATTTTAGAAGACGTTTTCGAAAAATATTCAAAATTGCGTGATAAATCGGTTGCGTGATAGACAATTTCGAAAAATATTCGAAATTGCCGGAGAAATCTGTAAAATATAGAAATTTAATGAGATTCAATACAAAACATCAAAATTTGTCGCAAAAAATTGAAAATCCTTAAAACTGAAGCAGTGTCCACATATTTGGTATTTCCGTGTAGGGAATTTAATTTGCAGCTCATTTCCGAAGACCTTTTCGAAAAATATTCAAAATTGCCTGATAGATCGGTAAAATATGGAAATTTAATGAGATTCAATACAAAACATTGAATTTGTCGCAAAAAATTGAAAAACTTTAATACTAAAGCAATTTCCACATATTAGGTATCTCCGTATATGGAATTTAATTTCCAGCTCATTTCCGCAGACCTTTTCGAAAAATATTCAAAATTGCCCGATAAATCGGTAAAATATAGAAATTTAATGAGATTCAATACAAAACATCAGAATTTGTCGCCAAAAATTTAAAATCCTTAAAGGTGAAGCACTTCCCACATATCTGGTATCTGTGTGTAGGGAATTTAATTTCCAGCTCATTTCCGCAGACTTTTTCGAAAAATATTCAAAATTGCCCGAGTAATCGGTAAAATATGGAAATTTTTTGAGATTTGGTACAAAACATTAGAATTTGTCGCAAAAAATTGAAAACCCTTAAAACTGAAGCTATCCTTACAAATTTGATATCTCCGTATAGGGAATTTAATTTCAAGCTTGGTTCCGAAGACATTTCCGAAAAATATTTAAAATTGCCCGATAAATCGGTAAAATATAGCAAATTTATGAGATTCAATACAAAACATTGAATTTGTCGCAAAAAATTGAAAAACTTTAATACTAAAGCAATTTCCACATATTAGGTATCTCCGTATATGGAATTTAATTTCCAGCTCATTTCCGCAGACCTTTTCGAAAAATACTCAAAATTGCCCGATAAATCGGTAAAATATAGAAATTTAATGAGATTCAATACAAAACATCAGAATTTGTAGCAAAAAATTTGAAATCCTTAAAACTGAAGCAATGCCAACATATTTGGTATCCCCATGTAGTGAATTTAATTTCTAGCTCATTTTAGAAGACGTTTTCGAAAAATATTCAAAATTGCGTGATAAATCGGTTGCGTGATAGACCATTTCGAAAAATATTCGAAATTGCCGGAGAAATCTGTAAAATATAGAAATTTAATGAGATTCAATACAAAACATCAAAATTTGTCGCAAACAATTGAAAATCCTTAAAACTGAAGCACTTTCCACATATTTGGTATTTCCGTGTAGGGAATTTAATTTGCAGCTCATTTCCGAAGACCTTTTCGAAAAATATTCAAAATTGCCTGATAAATCGGTAAAATATGGAAATTTAATGAGATTCAATACAAAACATTGAATTTGTCGCAAAAAATTGAAAAACTTGAATACTAAAGCAATTTCCACATATTAGGTATCTCCGTATATGGAATTTAATTTCCAGCTCATTTCCGCAGACCTTTTCGAAAAATATTCAAAATTGCCCGATAAATCGGTAAAATATAGAAATTTAATGAGATTCAATACAAAACATCAGAATTTGTCGCAAAAATTTTAAAATCCTTAAAACTGAAGCAGTGTCCACATATTTGGTATATCTGTGTAGGGAATTTAATTTGCAGCTCATTTACGAAGACCTTCTCGAAAAATATTCAAAATTACTCGAGAAATCGGTAAAATATGGAAATTTAATGAGATTCAATACAAAACATTGAAAACCCACATATTTGGTTTCTCCGTATATGGAATTTAATTTCCAGCTCATTTCCGCAGACCTTTTCGAAAAATATTCAAAATTGTCTGATAAATCGGTAAAATATGGAAATTTAATGAGATTCAATACAAAACATAAGAATTTGTCGCAAAAAAATGAAAATCTTTAAAACTGAAGCAATCCCCACATATTTGGTATCTCCGTGTAGGGAATTTAATTTCCAGTGCATTTCCGAAGATCTTTTGGCAAAATATTCAAAATTGCCCGAGAAATTGTTAAAATATCGAAATTTATTAAGATTCAATACAAAACATTAGAATTTTTCGCAAAAATTTTAAAATCCTTAAAACTGAAGCACTCGCCACATATTTGGTATCTCCGTATAGGGATTGTAATTTCCAGCGCGTTTCCAAAGATCTTTTCGAAAAATATTCAAAATATCCCGAGAAATCGGTAAAATATGGAAATTTAATGAGATTCAATACAAAACATCAGCATTTGTCGCAGAAAAATTGAAAATCCTTAAAACTGAAGCAATATTTGGTATCTCCGAGTAGGAAATTTAATTTCCAGCTCATTTCAGCAGACCTTTTCGGAAACTATACAAAATTGCCCGAAAAATCGGTAAAATATGGAAATTTAATGAGATTCAATACAAAACATCAGAATTTGTCGCAAAAAATTTAAAACCCTTAAAGGTGAAGCACTTCCCACATATCTGGTATCTGTGTGTAGGGAATTTAATTTCCAGCTCATTTCCGCAGACTTTTTCGAAAAATATTCAAAATTGCCCGAGTAATCGGTAAAATATGGAAATTTAATGAGATTTGGTACAAAACATTAGAATTTGTCGCAAAAAAATTGAAAACCCTTAAAACTGAAGCTATCCTTACAAATTTGATATCTCCGTATAGGGAATTTAATTTCAAGCTTGGTTCCGAAGACATTTCCGAAAAATATTTAAAATTGCCCGATAAATCGGTAAAATATGGCAATTTTATGAGATTCAATACAAAACATCAGATTTTGTAGCAAAAAATTTGAAATCCTTAAAACTGAAGCAATGCGAACATATTTGGTATCTCCATGTAGTGAATTTAATTTCTAGCTCATTTCCGAAGACTTTTTCGAAAAATATTCAAAATTGCCTGATAAATCGGTTAAATATGGAAATTTAATGAGATTCAATACAAAACATCAGAATTTTTTGCAAAAATTTGAAATCCTTAAAACTGAAACAATCCCCACATATTTGGTATCTCCGTGTAGGGAATTTAATTTACAGCTCATTTCCGCAGACTTTTTCGAAAAATATTCAAAATTGCCTGAGAAATCGGTAAAATTTGGAAATTTAATAAGATTCAATACAAAACATCAGAATTTGTCGCAAAAATTTGAAATCCTTAAAACTGAAACAATCCCAACATATTTGGTATCTCCGTGTAGGGAATTTAATTTCCAGCTCATTTCCGAAGACCTTTTCGAAAAATATTCAAAATTACCTGCGAAATCAGTAAAATATGAAAATTTAATGAGATTCAATACAAAACATCAGAATTTGTCGCCAAAAATTTAAAATCCTTAAAACTGAAGTAATCTCCACATATTTGGTATCTCCATGTAGGGAATTTAATTTCTAGCTCATTTCCGAAGACCTTTTCGAAAAATATTCGAAATTACCGGAGAAATCGGTTAAATATAGAAATTTAATGAGAATCAATACAAAACATCAGAATTTGTCGCAAAAAATTGAAAATCCTTAAAACTGAAGCAATGCCCACATATTTGGTATCTCCGTGTAGGGAATTTAATTTGCAGCTCATTTCCGAAGACCTTTTCGAAAAATATTCGAAATTACCGGAGAAATCGGTAAAATATAGAAAATTAAAGAGATTCAATACAAAACATCAAAATTTGTCGCAAAAAATTTAAAATCCTTAAAACTGAAGCAGTGTCCACATATTTGGTATATCTGTGTAGGGAATTTAATTTGCAGCTCATTTACGAAGAACTTCTCGAAAAATATTCAAAATTACTCGAGAAATCGGTAAAATATGGAAATTTAATGAGATTCAATACAAAACATTGAAAACCCACATATTTGGTTTCTCCCTATATGGAATTTAATTTCCAGCTCATTTCCGCAGACCTTTTCGAAAAATATTCGAAATTACCGGAGAAATCGGTAAAGTATAGAAAATTAAAGAGATTCAATACAAAACATCAGAATTTGTCGCAAAAAATTGAAAATCCTTAAAACTGAAGCAATGCCCACATATTTGGTATCTCCGTGTAGGGAATTTAATTTGCAGCTCATTTCCGAAGACCTTTTCGAAAAATATTCGAAATTACCGGAGAAATCGGTAAAATATAGAAAATTAAAGAGATTCAATACAAAACATCAAAATTTGTCGCAAAAAATTTAAAATCCTTAAAACTGAAGCAGTGTCCACATATTTGGTATTTCCGTGTAGGGAATTTAATTTGCAGCTCATTTCCGAAGACCTTTTCGAAAAATATTCAAAATTGCCTGATAAATCGGTAAAATATGGAAATTTAATGAGATTCAATACAAAACATAAGAATTTGTCGCAAAAAATTGAAAATCTTTAAAACTGAAGCAATCCCTACATATTTGGTAAGTCCGTGTAGAGAATTTAATTTCCAGTGCATTTCCGAAGATCTTTTGGAAAAATATTCAAAATTGCCCGAAAAATTGTTAAAATATGGAAATTTATTAAGATTCAATACAAAACATTAAAATTTTTCGCAAAAATTTTAAAATCCTTAAAACTGAAGCAATCCTTACATATTTGGTATCTCCGTATAGGGATTTTAATTTCCAGCGCGTTTCCAAAGATCTTTTCGAAAAATATTCAAAATATCCCGAGAAATCGTTAAAATATGGATCTTTTCGAAAAATATTCAAAATATCCCGAGAAATCGGTAAAATATGGAAATTTAATAAGATTTAATACAAAACATCAGAATTTGTCGCAAAAAATTTAAAATCCTTAAAACTGAAGCAATCCTCACATATTTGGTATCTCCGAGTAGCGAATTTAATTTCCAGCTCATTTCCGAAGACCTTTTCGAAAAATATTCAGAATTGCTCGAGAAATTGGTAAAATATGGAAATTTAATGAGATTCAATACAAAACATCAGAATTTGTCGCAAAAAATTGAAAGTCCTTATAACTGAAGCAATCCCAACATATTTGGTATCTCCATGTAGGGAATTTAATTTCTAGCTCATTTCCGCAGACCTTTTCGAAAACTATTCAAAATTGCCTGAGAAATCGGTAAAATATGGAAATTTAATGAGATTCAAGACAAAGCATCACAATTTGTCGCAAAAAATTTAAAATCCATAAAGGTGAAGCAATCCCCACATATCTGGTATCTCTGTGTAGGGAATTTAATTTCCAGCTCATTTCCGCAGACTTTTTCGAAAAATATTCAAAATTGTCCGAGTAATCGGTGAAATATGGAAATTTAATGAGATTTGGTACAAAACATTAGAATTTGGCGAAAAAATTGAAAACCCTTAAAACTGAAGCAATCCTTACAAATTTAGTATCTCCGTATAGGGAATTTAATTTCAAGCTCGTTGCCGAAGACCTTTTCGAAAAATATTCAAAATTCCCCGATAAATCGGTAAAATATGGAAATTTTATGAGATTCAATACAAAACATCAGAATTTGTAGCAAAAAATTTGAAATCCTTAAAACTGAAACAATCCCCACATATTTGGTAGCTCCGTGTAGGGAATTTAATTTCCAGCTCACTCTTAAAGACCTTTTCGAAAAATATTCAAAATTGCCCGAGAAATCTGTAAAATATGGAAATTTAATGAGATTCAATACAAAACATCAGAATTTCTCGCAAAAAATTGAAAGTCCTTATAACTGAAGCAATCCCAACATATTTGGTATCTCCATGTAGGGAATTTAATTTCTAGCTCATTTCCGCAGACCTTTTCGAAAAATATTCAAAATTACCCGATAAATCGGTAAAATATGGAAATTTTATGAGATTCAATACAAAACATCAGAATTTGTAGCAAAAAATTTGAAATCCTTAAAACTGAAAGAATCCCCACATATTTGGTAGCTCCGTGTAGGGAATTTAATTTCCAGCTCACTTCCAAAGACCTTTTCGAAAAATATTCAAAATTGCCCGAGAAATCGGTAAAATATGGAAATTTAATTAGATTCAATACAAACCATTGAGAAATTTAATTAGATTCAATACAAACCCACATATTTGGTATCTCCGTATATGGAATTTAATTTCCAGCTCATTTCAGGAGATCTTTTCGAAAAATATTCAAAATTTCCCGAGAAATCGGTAAAATATGGAAATTTAATGAGATTCAATACAAAACATCAGAATTTGTCGCAAAAAATTGAAAGTCCTTATAACTGAAGCAATCCCAACATATTTGGTATCTCCATGTAGGGAATTTAATTTCTAGCTCATTTCCGCAGACCTTTTTGAAAAATATTCAAAATTACCCGATAAATCGTGAAATATGGAAATTTAATGAGATTCAATACAAAACACCAGAATTTGTCGCAAAAAATTGAAAATCCTTAAAACTGAAACAATGTCCACATATTTGGTATTTCCGTGTAGGGAATTTAATTTCCAGCTCATTTCCGCAGACCTTTTCGAAAAATATTCAAAATTGCCTGAGAAATCGGTAAAATATGGAAACTTAATGAGATTCAATACAAAGCATTAGAATTTGCCGCAAAAAATTTAAAATCCTTAAAAGTGAAGTAATCCCCACACATCCGGTATCTGTGTATAGGGAATTTAATTTTAAACTCATTTCCGCAGACTTTTTCGAAAAATATTCAAAATTGTCCGAGTAATCGGTAAAATATGGAAATTTAATGAGATTTGGTACAAAACATAAGAATTTGTCGCAAAAAATTGAAATCCTTAAAACTGAAACAATCCCAACATATTTGGTATTTCCATGTAGGGAATTTAATTTCCATCTGATTTCCGCAGACTTTTTCGAAAAATATTCAAAATTGTCCGAGTAATCGGTAAAATATGGAAATTTAATGAGATTTGGTACAAAACATTAGAATTTGTCGCAAAAATTTGATATCCTTAAAACTGAAACAATCCCCACATATTTGGTATCTCCGTATATGGAATTTAATTTCCAGCTCATTTCCGCAGACCTTTTCGAAAAATATTCAAAATTGCCCGATAAATCGGTAAAATATGGAAATTTAATGAGATTCAATGTAAAACATCAGTATTTGTCTGAAAAAATTGAAGCAATGTCCACATATTTGGTATCTCCGTGTAGGGAATTTAATTTCCAGCTCAATTCCGAAGACCTTTTCGAAAAATATTTAATTACCCGAGAAATCGGTAAAATATAAAAATTTAATGAGATTCAATACAAAACATCAGAATTTGTCGCAAAAAATTGAAAATCCTTAAAACTGAAGCAATGTCCACATATTTGGTATTTCCGTGTAGGGAATTTAATTTACACCTCATTTCCGCAGCCCTCTTCGAAAAATATTCAAAATTGCCTGATAAATCGGTAAAATATGAAAATTTAATATTATTCAATTCAAAACATCAGAATTTGTCGCAAAAAATTTAAAAGCCTTAAAACTGAAACAATCCCCACATATTTGGTATCTCCGTATATGGAATTTAATTTCCAGCTCATTTCCGCAGACCTTTTCGAAAAATATTCAAAATTGCCTGAGAAATCGGTAGAATATGGGAATTTAATGAGATTCAATACAAAACATCAGAATTTGTCGCAAAAATTTGAAAATCCTTAAAACTGAAGCAATGTCCACATATTTGGTATTTCCGTGTAGGGAATTTAATTTACACCTCATTTCCGCAGCCCTCTTCGAAAAATATTCAAAATTGCCTGATAAATCGGTAAAATATGAAAATTTAATAATATTCAATTCAAAACATCAGAATTTGTCGCAAAAAATTTAAAAGCCTTAAAACTGAAACAATCCCCACATATATGGTATCTCCGTGTAAGGAATTTAATTTGAAGCTCATTTCCGAAGACCTTTTCGAAAAATATTCAAAATTGCCTGAGAAATCGGTAGAATATGGGAATTTAATGAGATTCAATACAAAACATCAGAATTTGTCGCAAAAAATTTAAAATCCTTAAAACTGAAACAATCCCAACATATTTGGTATCTCCGTATATGGAATTTAATTTCCAGCTCATTTCCGCAAACCTTTTCGAAAACTATTCAAAATTGCCTGAGAAATCGGTAAAATTTGGATATTTAATGAGATTCAATACAAAACATCAGAATTTGTCGCAAAAAATTGAAAATCCTTATAACTGAAGCAATGTCCACATATTTTGTATCTCCGTGTAGGGAATTTTATTTACAGCTCATTTCCGAAGACCTTTTCGAAAAATATTCAAAATTGCCCGAGAAATGGGTAAAATAAGGAAATTTAAGGAGATTCAATACAAACCATTGAATTCCAAAATATTTGGTATCTCCGTATATGGAATTTAATTTCCAGCTCATTTCCGCAGACCTTTTCGAAAAATATTCAAAATTGCCCGAGAAATCGGTAAAATATGGAAATTTAATGAGATTGAATACAAACATCAGAATTTGTCGCAAAAAATTTAAAATCCTGAAAACTGAAGCAATACCCACATATTTGGTATCTCCGTGTAGGGAATTTAATTTCCAGCTCATTTCCGAAGACCTTTTCGAAAAATATTCAGAATTGCTCGAGAAATTGGTAAAATATGGAAATTTAATGAGATTCAATACAAAACATCAGAATTTGTCGCAAAAAATTGAAAATCCATATAACTGAAGCAATGTCCACATATTTGATATCTCCGTGTAGGGAATTTAATTTACAGCTCATTTCCGAAGACCTTTTCGAAAAATATTCAAAATTGCCCGAGAAATGGGTAAAATAAGGAAATTTAAGGAGATTCAATACAAACCATTGAATTCCAAAATATTTGGTATCTCCGTATATGGAATTTAATTTCCAGCTCTTTTCCGCAGACCTTTTCGAAAAATATTCAAAATTGCCCGATACATCTGTAAAATATGGAAATTTAATGAGATTCAATACAAAACATCAGAATTTGTCGCAAAAAATTGAAAATCTTTAAAACTGAAGCAATCCCCAAATATTTGGTATCTCCGTGTAGGGAATTTAATTTCCAGTGCATTTCCGCAGATCTTTTCGAAAAATATTCAAAATTGCCCGAGAAATCGCTAAAATATGGAAATTTATTAAGATTCAATACAAAACATTTGAATTTGTCGCAAAAATTTTAAAATCCTTAAAACTGAAGCAATCCCCACATATTTGGTATCTCCGTGTAGGGATTTTAATTTCCAGCGCGTTTGCAAAGATCTTTTCGAAAAATATTCAAAATATCCCGAGAAATCGGTAAAATATGGAAATTTAATAAGATTTAATACAAAACATCAGAATTTGTCGCAAAAAATTTAAAATCCTTAAAGGTGAAGCAATCCCCAGATATCTGATATTTCCGTGCACGGAATTTAATTTGCAGCTCATTTCCGCAGACCGTTTTGGAAAAATATTCAAAAGTGTGCGAGAAATCGGTAAAATATGAAAATTTAATGAGATTCAATACAAAACAACAGAATTTGTCGCAAAAAATTTAAAATCCTTAAACCTGAAGCAATCACCACATATTTGGTATCTCGGAGTAGGGAATTTAATTTCCAGCCCATTTCCCCAGACCTTTTCGAAAACTATTCAAAATTGCCTGAGAAATCGGTGAAATATGGAAATTTAATGAGATTCAATACAAAACATCAGAATTTGTCGCAAAAAATTGAAAATCCTTATAACTGAAGCAATGTCCACATATTTGGTATCTCCGTGTAGGGAATTTAATTTACAGTTCATTTCCGAAGACCTTTTCGAAAAATATTCAAAATTGCCCGAGAAATCAGTAAAATATGGAAATTTAATGAGATTCAATACAAAACATCAGAATTTGTAGCAAAAAATTTGAAATCCTTAAAACTGAAGCAATCCCAACATATTTGGTATCTCCATGTAGTGAATTTAATTTATAGCTCATTTCCGAAGACCTTTTCGAAAAATATTCAAAATTGCCTGATATATCGGTAAAATATGGAAATTTGATGAGATTCAATACAAAACATCAGAATTTGTCGCAAAAAATTGAAAATCCGTAAAACTGTAGCAATGCCCACATATTTGCTATCTCCATGTAGGGAATTTAATTTGCAGCTCATTTCCGAAGACCTTTTCGAAAAATATTCGAAATTGCCCGAGAAATCTGTAAAATATGGAAATTTTATGAGATTCAATACAAAACATTGAATTTGTCGCAAAAATTTTAAAATCCTTAAAACTGAAGCAATCCCCACATATTTGGTATCTCCGTGTAGGGATTTTAATTTCCAGCGCGTTTGCAAAGATCTTTTCGAAAAATATTCAAAATATCCCGAGAAATCGGTAAAATATGGAAATTTAATAAGATTTAATACAAAACATCAGAATTCGTCGCAAAAAATTTAAAATCCTTAAAGGTGAAGCAATCCCCAGATATCTGATATTTCCGTGCACGGAATTTAATTTGCAGCTCATTTCCGCAGACCTTTTTGGAAAAATATTCAAAAGTGTGCGAGAAATCGGTAAAATATGAAAATTTAATGAGATTCAATACAAAACAACAGAATTTGTCGCAAAAAATTTAAAATCCTTAAAACTGAAGCAATCAGTTAAAACTGAAGCAAATATTTGGTATCTCGGAGTAGGGAATTTAATTTCCAGCTCATTTCCCCAGACCTTTTCGAAAACTATTCAAAATTGCGTGAGAAATCGGTAAATATGGAAATTTAATGAGATTCAATACAAAACATCAGAATTTGTCGCAAAAAATTGAAAATTCTTATAACTGAAGCAATGTCCACATATTTGGTATCTCCGTGTAGGGAATTTAATTTACAGTTCATTTCCGAAGACCTTTCCGAAAAATATTCAAAATTGCCCGAGAAATCAGTAAAATATGGAAATTTAATGAGATTCAATACAAAACATCAGAATTTGTAGCAAAAAATTTGAAATCCTTAAAACTGAAGCAATCCCAACATATTTGGTATCTCCATGTAGTGAATTTAATTTCTAGCTCATTTCCGAAGACCTTTTCGAAAAATATTCAAAATTGCCTGATATATCGGTAAAATATGGAAATTTGATGAGATTCAATACAAAACATCAGAATTTGTCGCAAAAAATTGAAAATCCGTAAAACTGTAGCAATGGCCACATATTTGGTATCTCCGTGTAGGGAATTTAGTTTGCAGCTCATTTCCTAAGACCTTTTCGAAAAATATTCGAAATTGCCCGAGAAATCTGTAAAATATGGAAATTTAATGAGATTCAATACAAAACATTGAATTTGTCGCAAAAAATTGAAAAACTTTAGTACTAAAGCAATTCCCACATATTTGGTTTCTGCGTATATGGAATTTAATTTCTAACTCATTTCCGCAGACCTTTTAGAAAAATATTCAAAATTGCCCGAGTAATCGGTAAAATATGGAAATTTAATGAGATTTGGTACAAAACATAAGAATTTGTCGCAAAAAATTGAAATCCTTAAAACTGAAACAATCCCAACATATTTGGTATTTCCATGTAGGGAATTTAATTTCGATCTGATTTCCGCAGACTTTTTCGAAAAATATTCAAAATTGTCCGAGTAATCGGTAAAATATGGAAATTTAATGAGATTTGGTACAAAACATTAGAATTTGTCGCAAAAATTTGATATCCTTAAAACTGAAACAATCCCCACATATTTGGTATCTCCGTATATGGAATTTAATTTCCAGCTCATTTCCGCAGACCTTTTCGAAAAATATTCAAAATTGCCCGATAAATCGGTAAAATATGGAAATGTAATGAGATTCAATGTAAAACATCAGTATTTGTCTGAAAAAATTGAAGCAATGTCCACATATTTGGTATCTCCGTGTAGGGAATTTAATTTCCAGCTCAATTCCGAAGACCTTTTCGAAAAATATTTAATTACCCGAGAAATCGGTAAAATATAAAAATTTAATGAGATTCAATACAAAACATCAGAATTTGTTGCAAAAAATTGAAAATCCTTAAAACTGAAGCAATGTCCACATATTTGGTATTTCCGTGTAGGGAATTTAATTTACACCTCATTTCCGAGGTTACTAAAGCAATTCCCACCTCATTACTAAATTACACCTCATTACTAAAGCAATTCCCACATATTTGGTTTCTGCGTATATGGAATTTAATTTCTAACTCATTTCCGCAGACCTTTTAGAAAAATATTCAAAATTGCCCGATAAATCGGTAAAATATGGAAATTTAATGAGATTCAATACAAAACATCAGAATTTGTCGCAAAAAATTGAACATCCTTGAAGCTGAAGCAATGTCCACATATTTGGTATGTCCCTGTAGGGAATTTAATTTGCAGCTCATTTCCGCAGACCTTTTTCGAAAAATATTCAAAATTGCCTGATAAATCTGTAAAATATGGAAATTTAATGAGATTCAATACAAAACATTAGAATTTATCGCAAACAATTTAAAATCCTCAAAACTGAAGCAATACCCACATATTTGGTATCTCCGTGTAGGGAGTTTAATTTGCAGCTCATTTCCGAAGACTAAATATTCGAAATTGCCCGAGAAATCGATAAAATATGGAAATTTAATGAGATTCAATACAAAACATTGAATTTGTCGCAAAAAATTGAAAAACTTTAATACTAAAGCAATTCCCACATATTTGGTTTCTCCGTATATGGAATTTAATTTCCAACTCATTTCCGCAGACCTTTTAGAAAAATATTCAAAATTGCCCGATAAATCGGTAAAATATGGAAATTTAATGAGATTCAATACAAAACATCAGAATTTGTCGGAAAAAATTTAAAATCATTAAAGCTGAAGCCATTCCCAAATATTTGGTATTTCCGTGTACGGAATTTAATTTGCAGCTTATTTCCGAAGACCTTCTCGTAAAATATTCAAAATTGCCCGATACATCGGTAAAATATGGAAATTTAATGAGATTCAATACAAAACATCAGAATTTGTCGCAAAAAATTTAAAATCCATATAACTGAAGCAATGTCCACATATTTGGTATCTCCGTGTAGGGAATTTAATTTACAGCTCATTTCCGAAGACGTTTTCGAAAAATATTCAAAATTGCCCGAGAAATCGGTAAAATATGGAAATTTTATGAGATTCAATACAAACCACTGAATTCCCAAATATTTGGTATCTCCGTATATGGAATTTAATTTCCAGCTCATTTCCGCACACCTTTTCGAAAAATATTCAAAATTGACCGATACATCGGTAAAATATGGAAATTTAATGAGATTCTATACAAAACATCAGAATTTGTCGCAAAAAATTGAAAATCCTTGAAGCTGAAGCAATGTCCACATATTTGATATCTCCGTGTAGGGAATTTAATTTGCAGCTTATTTCCGAAGACCTTCTCGAAAAATATTCAAAATTGCTCGTGAAATCGGTAAAATATGGAAATTTGATGAGATTCACTACAAAACAATGAAAACCCACATATTTGGTTTCTCCGTATATGGAATTTAATTTCCAGTGCATTTCCGAAGATCTTTTCGAAAAATATTCAAAATTGCCCGAGAAATCGGTAAAATATGGAAATTTAATGAGATTCAATACAAAACATCAGAATTTGTCGGAAAAAATTGAAAATCCTTGAAGCTGAAGCAATGTCCACATATTTGATATCTCCGTGTAGGGAAATTAATTTGCAGCTCATTTCCTCAGACCTTTTTCGAAAAATATTCAAAATTGCCTGATAAATCTGTAAAATATGGAAATTTAATGAGAGTCAATACAAAACATTAGAATTTATCGCAAACAATTGAAAATCCTTAAAACTGAAGCAATACCCACATATTTGGTATCTCCGTGTAGGGAGTTTAATTTGCAGCTCATTTCCGAAGACTAAATATTCGAAATTGCCCGAGAAATCGGTAAAATATGGAAATTTAATGAGATTCAATACAAAACATTGAATTTGTCGCAAAAAATTGAAAAACTTTAATACTAAAGCAATTCCCACATATTTGGTTTCTCCGTATACGGAATTTAATTTCCAACTCATTTCCGCAGACCTTTAAGAAAAATATTCAAAATTGCCCGATAAATCGGTAAAATATGGAAATTTAATGAGATTCAATACAAAACATCAGAATTTGTCGGAAAAAATTTAAAATCCTTAAAGCTGAAGCAAAGTCCAAATATTTGGTATCCCCGTGTAGGGATTTTAATTTCCAGTGCATTTCCGAAGATCTTTTCGAATAATATTCAAAATATCCCGATAAATCGGTAAAATATGGAAATTTAATGACATTCAATACAAAACATCAGAATTTGTCGCAAAAAATTGAAAATCTTTAAAACTGAAGCAATCCCCAAATATTTGGTATCTCCATATATGGAATTTAATTTCCAGCTCATTTACGGAGACCTTTTTGAAAAATATTCAAAAGTGCCCGATACATCGGTAAAATATGGACATTTAATGAGATTCAATACAAAACATCAGAATTTGTCGCAAAAAATTGAAAATCCATATAACTGAAGCAATGTCCACATATTTGGTATCTCCGTGTAGGGAATTTAATTTACAGCTCATTTCCGAAGACGTTTTCGAAAAATATTCAAAATTGCCTGAGAAATCGGTAAAATATGGAAATTTAATGAGATTCAATACAAAACACCAGAATTTGTCGCAAAAAATTGAAAATCCTTAAAACTGAAGCAATGTCCACATATTTGGTATTTCCGTGTACGGAATTTAATTTGCAGCTTATTTCCGAAGACCTTCTCGAAAAATATTCAAAATTGCTCGTGAAATCGGTAAAATATGGAAATTTAATGAGATTCAATACAAAACATCAGAATTTCTAGCAAAAAATTGAAAATCTTTAAAACTGAAGCCATTCCCAAATATTTGGTATTTCCGTGTACGGAATTTAATTTGCAGCTTATTTCCGAAGACCTTCTCGAAAAATATTCAAAATTGCCCGATACATCGGTAAAATATGGAAATTTAATGAGATTCAATACAAAACATCAGAATTTGTCGCAAAAAATTTAAAATCCATATAACTGAAGCAATGTCCACATATTTGGTATCTCCGTGTAGGGAATTTAATTTACAGCTCATTTCCGAAGACGTTTTCGAAAAATATTCAAAATTGCCCGAGAAATCGGTAAAATATGGAAATTTTATGAGATTCAATACAAACCATTGAATTCCCAAATATTTGGTATCTCCGTATATGGAATTTAATTTCCAGCTCATTTCCGCACACCTTTTCGAAAAATATTCAAAATTGACCGATACATCGGTAAAATATGGAAATTTAATGAGATTCAATACAAAACATCAGAATTTGTCGCAAAAAATTGAAAATCCTTAAAACTGAAGCAATGTCCACATATTTGGTATTTTCGTGTACGGAATTTAATTTGCAGCTTATTTCCGAAGACCTTCTCGAAAAATATTCAAAATTGCTCGTGAAATCGGTAAAATATGGAAATTTGATGAGATTCACTACAAAACAATGAAAACCCACATATTTGGTTTCTCCGTATATGGAATTTAATTTCCAGTGCATTTCCGAAGATCTTTTCGAAAAATATTCAAAATTGCCCGAGAAATCGGTAAAATATGGAAATTTAATGAGATTCAATACAAAACATCAGAATTTGTCGGAAAAAATTGAAAATCCTTGAAGCTGAAACAATGTCCACATATTTGATATCTCCGTGTAGGGAATTTACTTTGCAGCTCATTTCCGCAGACCTTTTTCGAAAAATATTCAAAATTGCCTGATAAATCTGTAAAATATGGAAATTTAATGAGAGTCAATACAAAACATTAGAATTTATCGCAAACAATTGAAAATCCTTAAAACTGAAGCAATACCCACATATTTGGTATCTCCGTGTAGGGAGTTTAATTTGCAGCTCATTTCCGAAGACTAAATATTCGAAATTGCTCGTGAAATCGGTAAAATATGGAAATTTGATGAGATTCACTACAAAACAATGAAAACCCACATATTTGGTTTCTCCGTATATGGAATTTAATTTCCAGTGCATTTCCGAAGATCTTTTCGAAAAATATTCAAAATTGCCCGAGAAATCGGTAAAATATGGAAATTTAATGAGATTCAATACAAAACATCAGAATTTGTCGGAAAAAATTGAAAATCCTTTAAGCTGAAACAATGTCCACATATTTGATATCTCCGTGTAGGGAATTTAATTTGCAGCTCATTTCCGCAGACCTTTTTCGAAAAATATTCAAAATTGCCTGATAAATCTGTAAAATATGGAAATTTAATGAGAGTCAATACAAAACATTAGAATTTATCGCAAACAATTGAAAATCCTTAAAACTGAAGCAATGTCCACATATTTGGTATCTCCGTGTAGGGAATTTAATTTACAGCTCATTTCCGAAGACGTTTTCGAAAAATATTCAAAATTGCCCGAGAAATCGGTCAATTTTGGAAATTTTATGAGATTCAATACAAACCATTGAATTCCCAAATATTTGGTATCTCCATATATGGAATTTAATTTCCAGCTCATTTCCGCACACCTTTTCGAAAAATATTCAAAATTGACCGATACATCGGTAAAATATGGAAATTTAATGAGATTCAATACAAAACATCAGAATTTGTCGGAAAAAATTGAAAATCCTTGAAGCTGAAGCAATGTCCACATATTTGATATCTCCGTGTAGGGAATTTAATTTGCAGCTCATTTCCGAAGACCTTCTCGAAAAATATTCAAAATTGCTCGTGAAATCGGTAAAATATGGAAATTTGATGAGATTCACTACAAAACAATGAAAACCCACATATTTGGTTTCTCCGTATATGGAATTTAATTTCCAGTGCATTTCCGAAGATCTTTTCGAAAAATATTCAAAATTGCCCGATAAATCGGTAAAATATAGAAATTTAATGAGATTCAATACAAAACATCAGAATTTGTCGGAAAAAATTTAAAATCCTTAAAGCTGAAGCAAAGTCCACATATTTGGTATCCCCGTGTAGGGATTTTAATTTCCAGTGCATTTCCGAAGATCTTTTCGAATAATATTAAAAATATCCCGATAAATCGGTAAAATATGGAAATTTAATGACATTCAATACAAAACATCAGAATTTGTCGCAAAAAATTGAAAATCTTTAAAACTGAAGCAATCCCCAAATATTTGGTATCTCCATATATGGAATTTAATTTCCAGCTCATTTACGGAGACCTTTTCGAAAAATATTCAAAAGTGCCCGATACATCGGTAAAATATGGAAATTTAATGAGATTCAATACAAAACATCAGAATTTGTCGCAAAAAATTGAAAATCCATATAACTGAAGCAATGTCCACATATTTGGTATCTCCGTGTAGGGAATTTAATTTACAGCTCATTTCCGAAGACGTTTTCGAAAAATATTCAAAATTGCCCGAGAAATCGGTAAAATATGGAAATTTAATGAGATTCAATACAAAACACCAGAATTTGTCGCAAAAAATTGAAAATCCTTAAAACTGAAGCAATGTCCACATATTTGGTATTTCCGTGTACGGAATTTAATTTGCAGCTTATTTCCGAAGACCTTCTCGAAAAATATTCAAAATTGCTCGTGAAATCGGTAAAATATGGAAATTTGATGCGATTCACTACAAAACAATCAAAACCCACATATTTGGTTTCTCCGTATATGAAATTTAATTTCCAGCTCATTTCCGCAGCCCTTTTCGCAAAATATTCAAAATTGCCCGATAAATCGGTAAAATATGGAAATTTAATGAGGTTCAATATAAAACATCAGAATTTGTCGCAAAAAATTGAAAATCCTTGAAACTGAAGCAATGTCCACATATTTGGTATCTGCGTGTAGGGAATTTAATTTGCAGCTCATTTCCGCAGACCATTTCGAAAACTATTTAAAATTGCCTCAGAATCGGTAAGATATGGAAATTTAATGATATTCTATACAAAACAACAGAATTTGTCGCAAAAAATTTAAAATCCTTAAAGGTGCAACAAAACCCACATATCTGGTATCTCTGTGTAAGGAATTTAATTTCCAGCTCATTTCTGCAGACTTTTTTCGAAAAATATTCAAAATTGCCCGAGTAATCGGTAAAATATGGAAATTTTATGAGATTTGATACAAAACATTGAATTTGTCGCAAAAAATTGAAAAACTTTAATACTAAAGCAATTCCCACATATTTGGTTTCTCCGTATATGGAATTTAATTTCCAACTCTTTTCCGTAGATCTTTTCGAAAAATATTCAAAATTGCTCGTGAAATCGGTAAAATATGGAAATTTAATGAGATTCTATACAAAACATCAGCATTTTTTGGCAAAAAATTTAAAATCTTTAAAACTCAAGCAATTCCCAAATATTTGCTATCTCCGTATATTGAATTTAATTTCCTGCTCATTTCCGCAGACTTTTTCGAAAAATATTCAACATTGCCCGATAAATGGGTAAAATATGGAAATTTAATGAGACTCAATACAAAACATCAGAATTTGTCGCAAAAAATTGTAAATCCTTATAACTGAAGCAATGTCCACTTATTTGGTATCTCCGTGTAGGGAATTTAATTTACAGCTCATTTCCGAAGACCTTTTCGAAAACTATTCAAAATTGCCTGAGATATCGGTAAAATATGGAAATCAAATGAGATTCAATACAAAACATCAGAATTTGTCGCAAAAAATTTAAAATCCTTAAAGGTGAAGCAATCCCCAGATATCTGGTAATTCCGTGTACGGAATTTAATTTGCAGCTCATTTACCTTTTTGGAAAAATATTCAAAAGTGCGCGAGAAATCGGTAAAATATGAAAATTTAATGAGATTCAATACAAAACAACAGAATTTGTCGTTAAAAATTTAAAATCCTTAAAACTGAAGCAATCACCACATATTTGCTATCTCCGAGTATGGAATTTAATTTCCAGCCCATTTCACCAGACCTTTTCGAAAACTATTCAAAATTGCCTGAGAAATCGGTAAAATATGGAAATTTAATGAGATTCAATACAAAACATCAGAATTTGTCGCAAAAAATTGAAAATCTTTAAAACTGAAGCAATCCCCACATATTTGGTATCTCCGTGTAGGGAATTTAATTTCCAGTGCATTTCCGAAGACCTTTTCGAAATATATTCAAAATTGCCCGAGAAATCAGTAAAATATGGAAATTTAATGAGATTCAATACAAAACATCAGAATTTGTCGCAAAAAATTGAAAATCTTTAAAACTGAAGCAATCCCCACATATTTGGTATCTCCGTGTAGGGAATTTAATTTATAGAGCATTTCCGAAGACCTTTTCGAAAGATCTTCAAAATTGCCTGAGAAATCGGTAAAATATGGAAATTTAATGAGATTCAATACAAAACATCAGAATTTGTCGCAAAAAATTGAAAATCTTTAAAACTGAAGCAATCACCACATATTTGCTATCTCCGAGTATGGAATTTAATTTCCAGCCCATTTCACCAGACCTTTTCGAAAACTATTCAAAATTGCCTGAGAAATCGGTAAAATATGAAAATTTAATGAGATTCAATACAAAACAACAGAATTTGTCGTTAAAAATTTAAAATCCTTAAAACTGAAGCAATCACCACATATTTGCTATCTCCGAGTATGGAATTTAATTTCCAGCCCATTTCACCAGACCTTTTCGAAAACTATTCAAAATTGCCTGAGAAATCGGTAAAATATGGAAATTTAATGAGATTCAATACAAAACATCAGAATTTGTCGCAAAAAATTGAAAATCCGTAAAACTGAAGCAATTTTGTATCTCCGTGTAGGGAATTTAATTTGCAGCTCATTTCCGAAGACCTTTTCGAAAAATATTCGAAATTGCCCGAGAAATCGGTAAGATATGGAAATTTAATGAGATTCAATACAAAACATTGAATTTGTCGCAAAAAATTGAAAAACTTTAATACTAAAGCAATTCCCACATATTTGATTTCTCCGTATATGGAATTTAATTTCCTGCTCATTTCCGCAGACCTTTTAGAAAAATATTCAAAATTGCCCGATAAATCGGTAAAATATGGAAATTTAATGAGATTCAATACAAAACATCAGAATTTGTCGCAAAAAATTGAAAATCCTTGAATCTGAAGTAATGTCCACATATTTGGTATCTCCGTGTAGGGAATTTAATTTCCAGCTCATTTCCGCAGCCCTTTTCGAAAAATATTCAAAATTGCCCGATAAATCTGTAAAATATGGAAATTTAATGAGGTTCAATACAAAACATCAGAATTTGTCGCAAAAAATTGAAAATCTTTAAAACTGAAGCAATCCCCACATATTTGGTATCTCCGTGTAGGGAATTTAATTTCCAGTGCATTTCCGAAGATCTTTTCGAAAAATATTCAAAATTGCCCGAGAAATCGGTAAAATATGGAAATTTAATGAGATTCAATACAAAACATCAGAATTTGTCGCAAAAAATTGAAAAACTTTAATACTAAAGCAATTCCCACATATTTGGTTTCTCCGTATATGGAATTTTATTTCAAACTCATTTCCGCAGACCTTTTAGAAAAATATTCAAAATTGCCCGATAAATCGGTAAAATATGGAAATTTAATGAGGTTCAATACAAAACATCAGAATTTGTCGGAAAAAATTTAAAATCCTTAAAGCTGAAGCAATGTCCACATATTTGGTATCCCCGTGTAGGGATTTTAATTTCCAGTGCATTTCCGAAGATCTTTTTGAAAAATATTCAAAATATCACGATAAATCGGTAAAATATGGAAATTTAATGAGATTCTATACAAAACATCAGCATTTTTTGGCAAAAAATTGAAAATCTTTAAAACTCAAGCAATTCCCAAATATTTGCTATCCCCGTATATTGAATTTAATTTCCTGCT
This sequence comes from Empis livida, assembly GCA_963932195.1. Lineage (NCBI taxonomy): Eukaryota > Metazoa > Arthropoda > Insecta > Diptera > Empididae > Empis > Empis livida. The sequence goes on along the minus strand of OZ010645.1, from coordinate 32,918,138 downwards.
CATTTCCGCAGACTTTTTCGAAAAATATTCAACATTGCCCGATAAATGGGTAAAATATGGAAATTTAATGAGACTCAATACAAAACATCAGAATTTGTCGCAAAAAATTGTAAATCCTTATAACTGAAGCAATGTCCACTTATTTGGTAACTCCGTGTACGGAATTTAATTTGCAGCTCATTTACCTTTTTGGAAAAATATTCAAAAGTGCGCGAGAAATCGGTAAAATATGAAAATTTAATGAGATTCAATACAAAACATCAGAATTTGTCGTAAAAAATTTAAAATCCTTAAAACTGAAGCAATCACCACATATTTGCTATCTCCGAGTAGGGAATTTAATTTCCAGCCCATTTCACCAGACCTTTTCGAAAACTATTCAAAATTGCCTGAGAAATCGGTAAAATATGGAAATTTAATGAGATTCAATACAAAACATCAGAATTTGTCGCAAAAAATTGAAAATCTTTAAAACTGAAGCAATCCCCACATATTTGGTATCTCCGTGTAGCGAATTTAATTTCCAGTGGATTTCCGAAGACCTTTTCGAAAAATATTCAAAATTGCCCGAGAAATCAGTAAAATATGGAAATTTAATTAGATTCAATACAAAACATCAGAATTTGTCGCAAAAAATTTAAAATCCTTAAAACTGAAACAATCCCAACATATTTGGTATCTCCATGTAGAGAATTTAATTTCTAGCTCATTTCCCCAGACCTTTTCATAAATATTCAAAATTGCCTGATATATCGGTAAAATATGGAAATTTAATGAGATTCAATACAAAACATTAGAATTTGTCGCAAAAAATTGAAAATCCGTAAAACTGAAGCAATGCCCACATATTTTGTATCTCCGTGTAGGGAATTTAATTTGCAGCTCATTTCCGAAGACCTTTTCGAAAAATATTCGAAATTGCCCGAGAAATCGGTAAGATATGGAAATTTAATGAGATTCAATACAAAACATTGAATTTGTCGCAAAAAATTGAAAAACTTTAATACTAAAGCAATTCCCACATATTTGATTTCTCCGTATATGGAATTTAATTTCCTGCTCATTTCGCAGACCTTTTAGAAAAATATTCAAAATTGCCCGATAAATCGGTAAAATATGGAAATTTAATGAGATTCAATACAAAACATCAGAATTTGTCGCAAAAAATTGAAAATCCTTGAAGGTGAAGTAATGTCCACATATTTGGTATCTCCGTGTAGGGAATTTAATTTCCAGCTCATTTCCGCAGCCCTTTTCGAAAAATATTCAAAATTGCCCGATAAATCTGTAAAATATGGAAATTTAATGAGGTTCAATACAAAACATCAGAATTTGTCGCAAAAAATTGAAAATCTTTAAAACTGAAGCAATCCCCACATATTTGGTATCTCCGTGTAGGGAATTTAATTTCCAGTGCATTTCCGAAGATCTTTTCGAAAAATATTCAAAATTGCCCGAGAAATCGGTAAAATATGGAAATTTCATGAGATTCAATACAAAACATCAAAATTTGTCGGGAAAAATTGAAAATCCTTGAAGCTGAAGCAATGTCCACATATTTGGTATCTCCGTGTAGGGAATTTAATTTGCAGATCATTTCCGCAGACCTTTTTCGAAAAATATTTAAAATTGCCTGATAAATCTGTAAAATATGGAAATTTAATGAGATTCAATACAAACCATTAGAATTTATCGCAAACAATTGAAAATCCTTAAAACTGAAGCAATACCCACATATTTGGTATCTCCGTGTAGGGAGTTTAATTTCCAGCTCATTTCCGAAGAATAAATATTCGAAATTACCCGAGAAATCTGTAAAATATGGAAATTTAATGAGATTCAATACAAAACATTGAATTTGTCGCAAGAAATTGAAAAACTTTAATACTAAAGCAATTCCCACATATTTGGTTTCTCCGTATATGGAATTTAATTTCCAACTCATTTCCGCAGACCTTTTAGAAAAATATTCAAAATTGCCTGATAAGTCGGTAAAATATGGAAATTTAATGATATTCAATACAAAACATCAGAATTTGTCGGAAAAAATTTAAAATCCTTAAAGCTGAAGCAAAGTCCACATATTTGGTATCCCCGTGTAGGGATTTTAATTTCCAGTGCATTTCCGAAGATCTTTTCGAATAATATTCAAAATATCCCGATAAATCGGTAAAATATGGAAATTTAATGAGATTCAATACAAAACATCAGAATTTGTAGCAAAAAATTGAAAATCTTTAAAACTGAAGCCATCCCCAAATATTTGGTATCTCCATATATGGAATTCAATTTCCAGCTCATTTCCGCAGACCTCAAAATATTCAAAATTGCCCGATACGTCGGTAAAATATGTAAATTTAATGAGATTCAATACAAAACATCACCTTTTAGAAAAATATTCAAAATTGCCCGATAAATCGGTAAAATATGGAAATTTAATGAGATTCAATACAAAACATCAGAATTTGTCGCAAAAAATTGAAAATCCTTGAAGCTGAAGTAATGTCCACATATTTGGTATCTCCGTGTAGGGAATTTAATTTCCAGCTCATTTCCGCAGCCCTTTTCGAAAAATATTCAAAATTGCCCGATAAATCTGTAAAATATGGAAATTTAATGAGGTTCAATACAAAACATCAGAATTTGTCGCAAAAAATTGAAAATCTTTAAAACTAAAGCAATCCCCACATATTTGGTATCTCCGTGTAGGGAATTTAATTTCTAGCTCATTTCCGAAGATCTTTTCGAAAAATATTCAAAATTGCCCGAGAAATCGGTAAAATATGGAAATTTCATGAGATTCAATACAAAACATCAAAATTTGTCGGGAAAAATTGAAAATCCTTGAAGCTGAAGCAATGTCCACATATTTGGTATCTCCGTGTAGGGAATTTAATTTGCAGCTCATTTCCGCAGACCTTTTTCGAAAAATATTCAAAATTGCCTGATAAATCTGTAAAATATGGAAATTTAATGAGATTCAATACAAAACATTAGAATTTATCGCAAACAATTGAAAATCCTTAAAACTGAAGCAATACCCACATATTTGGTATCTCCGTGTAGGGAGTTTAATTTCCAGCTCATTTCTGAAGAATAAATATTCGAAATTACCCGAGAAATCGGTAAAATATGGAAATTTAATGAGATTCAATACAAAACATTGAATTTGTCGCAAGAAATTGAAAAACTGTAATACTTCTAAAGCAATTCCCACATATTTGGTTTCTCCGTATATGGAATTTAATTTCCAACTCATTTCCGCAGACCTTTTAGAAAAATATTCAAAATTGCCTGATAAATCGGTAAAATATGGAAATTTAATGATATTCAATACAAAACATCAGAATTTGTCGGAAAAAATTTAAAATCCTTAAAGCTGAAGCAAAGTCCACATATTTGGTATCCCCGTGTAGGGATTTTAATTTCCAGTGCATTTCCGAAGATCTTTTCGAATAATATTCAAAATATCCCGATAAATCGGTAAAATATGGAAATTTAATGAGATTCAATACAAAACATCAGAATTTGTAGCAAAAAATTGAAAATCTTTAAAACTGAAGCCATCCCCAAATATTTGGTATCTCCATATATGGAATTCAATTTCCAACTCATTTCCGCAGACCTCAAAATATTCAAAATTGCCCGATACATCGGTAAAATATGGAAATTTAATGAGGTTCAATACAAAACATCAGAATTTGTGGCAAAAAATTGAAAATCTTTAAAACTGAAGCAATCCCCACATATTTGGTATCTCCGTGTAGGGAATTTAATTTGCAGCTCATTTCCGCAGACCTTTTTCGAAAAATATTCAGAATTGCTCGAGAAATTTGTAAAATATAGAAATTTAATGAGATTCAATACAAAACATCAGAATTTGTCGCCAAAAATTGAAAGTCCTTATAACTGAAGCAATCCCAACATATTTGGTATCTCCATGTAGGGAATTTAATTTCTAGCTCATTTCCGAAGATCTTTTCGAAAAATATTCAAAATTGCCCGAGAAATCGCTAAAATATGGAAATTTATTAAGATTCAATACAAAACATTTGAATTTTTCGCAAAAATTTTAAAATCCTTAAAACTGAAGCAATCCCCACATATTTGGTATCTCCGTGTACGGATTTTAATTTGCAGCTCATATCCGCCGACCTTTTTGGAAAAATATTCAAAAGTGTGCGAGAAATCGGTAAAATATGGAAATTTAATTAGATTCAATAAAAAACATCAGAATTTGTCGCAAAAAATTTAAAATCCTTATAACTGAAGCAATGTCCACATATTTGGTATATCCGTGTAGCGAATTTAATTTACAGCTCATTTCCGAAGACCTTTTCGAAAAATATTCAGAATTGCTCGAGAAATTTGTAAAATATAGAAATTTAATGAGATTCAATACAAAACATCAGAATTTGTCGCAAAAAATTGAAAGTCCTTATAACTGAAGCAATCCCAACATATTTGGTATCTCCATGTAGGGAATTTAATTTCTAGCTCATTTCCGAAGATCTTTTCGAAAAATATTCAAAATTGCCCGAGAAATCGGTAAAATATGGAAATTTAATGAGATTCAATACAAAACATCAGAATTTGTCGCAAAAAATTGAAAAACTTTAATACTAAAGCAATTATCACATATTTGGTTTCTCCGTATATGGAATTTTATTTCAAACTCATTTCCGCAGACCTTTTAGAAAAATATTCAAAATTGCCCGATAAATCGGTAAAATATGGAAATTTAATGAGGTTCAATACAAAACATCAGAATTTGTCGGAAAAAATTTAAAATCCTTAAAGCTGAAGCAATGTCCACATATTTGGTATCCCCGTGTAGGGATTTTAATTTCCAGTGCATTTCCGAAGATATTTTTGAAAAATATTCAAAATATCACGATAAATCGGTAAAATATGGAAATTTAATGAGATTCTATACAAAACATCAGCATTTTTTGGCAAAAAATTGAAAATCTTTAAAACTCAAGCAATTCCCAAATATTTGCTATCCCCGTATATTGAATTTAATTTCCTGCTCATTTCCGCAGACTTTTTCGAAAAATATTCAACATTGCCCGATAAATGGGTAAAATATGGAAATTTAATGAGATTCAATACAAAACATCAGAATTTGTCGCAAAAAATTGTAAATCCTTATAACTGAAGCAATGTCCACTTATTTGGTATCTCCGTGTACGGAATTTAATTTGCAGCTCATTTACCTTTTTGGAAAAATATTCAAAAGTGCGCGAGAAATCGGTAAAATATGAAAATTTAATGAGATTCAATACAAAACATCAGAATTTGTCGTAAAAAATTTAAAATCCTTAAAACTGAAGCAATCACCACATATTTGCTATCTCCGAGTAGGGAATTTAATTTCCAGCTCATTTCACCAGACCTTTTCGAAAACTATTCAAAATTGCCTGAGAAATCGGTAAAATATGGAAATTTAATGAGATTCAATACAAAACATCAGAATTTGTCGCAAAAAAAATTAAAACCTTAAAACTGAAGCAATCCCCACATATTTGGTATCTCCGTGTAGCGAATTTAATTTCCAGTGGATTTCCGAAGACCTTTTCGAAAAATATTCAAAATTGCCCGAGAAATCAGTAAAATATGGAAATTTAATGAGATTCAATACAAAACATCAGAATTTGTCGCAAAAAATTGAAAATCCTTGAAGCTGAAGTAATGTCCACATATTTGGTATCTCCGTGTAGGGAATTTAATTTCCAGCCCATTTCACCAGACCTTTTCGAAAACTATTCAAAATTGCCTGAGAAATCGGTAAAATATGGAAATTTAATGAGATTCAATACAAAACATCAGAATTTGTCGCAAAAAATTGAAAATCTTTAAAACTGAAACAATCCCAACATATTTGCTATCTCCATGTAGGGAATTTAATTTCTAGCTCATTTCCCCAGACCTTTTCATAAATATTCAAAATTGCCTGATATATCGGTAAAATATGGAAATTTAATGAGATTCAATACAAAACATTAGAATTTGTCGCACAAAATTGAAAATCCGTAAAACTGAAGCAATGCCCACATATTTTGTATCTCCGTGTAGGGAATTTAATTTGCAGCTCATTTCCGAAGACCTTTTCGAAAAATATTCGAAATTGCCCGAGAAATCGGTAAGATATGGAAATTTAATGAGATTCAATAAAAAACATTGAATTTGTCGCAAAAAATTGAAAAACTTTAATACTAAAGCAATTCCCACATATTTGATTTCTCCGTATATGGAATTTAATTTCCTGCTCATTTCGCAGACCTTTTAGAAAAATATTCAAAATTGCCCGATAAATCGGTAAAATATGGAAATTTAATGAGATTCAATACAAAACATCAGAATTTGTCGCAAAAAATTGAAAATCCTTGAAGCTGAAGTAATGTCCACATATTTGGTATCTCCGTGTAGGGAATTTAATTTCCAGCTCATTTCCGCAGCCCTTTTCGAAAAATATTCAAAATTGCCCGATAAATCTGTAAAATATGGAAATTTAATGAGGTTCAATACAAAACATCAAAATTTGTCGCAAAAAATTGAAAATCTTTAAAACTGAAGCAATCCCCACATATTTGGTATCTCCGTGTAGGGAATTTAATTTCCAGTGCATTTCCGAAGATCTTTTCGAAAAATATTCAAAATTGCCCGAGAAATCGGTAAAATATGGAAATTTAATGAGATTCAATACAAAACATACAAAATTGCCCGAGAAATCGGTAAAATATGGAAATTTTATGAGATTCAATACAAACCATTGAATTCCCACATATTTGGTATCTCCGTATATGGAATTTAATTTCCAGCTCATTTCCGCACACCTTTTCGAAAAATATTCAAAATGACCGATACATCGGTAAAATATGGAAATTTAATTAGATTCAATACAAAACATCAGAATTTGTCGCAAAAAATTGAAAATCCTTAAAACTGAAGCAATGTCCATATATTTGGTATTTCTGTGTACGGAATTTAATTTGCAGCTTATTTCCGAAGACCTTCTCGAAAAATATTCAAACTTGCTCGTGAAATCGGTAAAATATGGAAATTTGATGAGATTCACTACAAAACAATGAAAACCCACATATTTGGTTTCTCCGTATATGGAATTTAATTTGCACCTCATTTCCGCAGCCCTTTTCGAAAAATATTCAAAATTGCCCGATAAATCGGTAAAATATGGAAATTTAATGAGGTTCAATACAAAACATCAGAATTTGTCGCAAAAAATTGAAAATCTTTAAAACTGAAGCAATCCCCACATATTTGGTATCTCCGTGTAGGGAATTTAATTTCCAGTGCATTTCCGAAGATCTTTTCGAAAAATATTCAAAATTGCCCGAGAAATCGCTAAAATATGGAAATTTATTAAGATTCAATACAAAACATTTGAATTTTTCGCAAAAATTTTAAAATCCTTAAAACTGAAGCAATCCCCACATATTTGGTATCTCCGTGTACGGATTTTAATTTGCAGCTCATTTCCGCCGACCTTTTTGGAAAAATATTCAGAATTGCTCGAGAAATTGGTAAAATATAGAAATTTAATGAGATTCAATAAAAAACATCAGAATTTGTCGCAAAAAATTTAAAATCCTTATAACTGAAGCAATGTCCACATATTTGGTATATCCGTGTAGCGAATTTAATTTACAGCTCATTTCCGAAGACCTTTTCGAAAAATATTCAGAATTGCTCGAGAAATTGGTAAAATATAGAAATTTAATGAGATTCAATACAAAACATCAGAATTTGTCGCAAAAAATTGAAAGTCCTTATAACTGAAGCAATCCCAACATATTTGGTATCTCCATGTAGGGAATTTAATTTCTAGCTCATTTCCGCAGACCTTTTCGAAAAATATTCAAAATTACCCGATAAATCGGTAAAATGTGGAAATTTTATGAGATTCAATACAAAACATCAGAATTTGTAGCAAAAAATTTGAAATCCTTAAAACTGAAACAATCCCCACATATTTGGTAGCTCCGTGTAGGGAATTTAATTTCCAGCTCACTTCCAAAGACCTTTTCGAAAAATATTCAAAATTGCCCGAGAAATCGGTAAAATATGGAAATTTAATTAGATTCAATACAAACCATTGAATTCCCACATATTTGGTATCTCCGTATATGGAATTTAATTTCAAGTTCATTTCAGGAGATCTTTTCGAAAAATATTCAAAAGTGCCCGAGAAATCGGTAAAATATGGAAATTTAATGAGATTCAATACAAAACATCAGAATTTGTCGCAAAAAATTTAAAATCTTTAAAACTGAAGCAAGGTCCACATATTTGGTATTTCCGTGTAGGGAATTTAATTTGCAGCTCATTTACGAAGACATACTCGAAAAATATTCAAAATTGTTCGAGAAATTGATAAAATATGGAAATTTAATGAGATTCAATACAAAACATCAGAATTTGTCGCAAAAAATTGAAAGTCCTTAGAACTGAAGCAATCCCAACATATTTGGTATCTCCATGTAGGGAATTTAATTTCTTGCTCATTTCCGCAGACCTTTTTGAAAAATATTCAAAATTACCCGATAAATCGTGAAATATGGAAATTTAATGAGATTCAATACAAAACATCAGAATTTGTCGCAAAAAATTGAAAATCCTTAAAACTGAAGAAATGTCCACATATTTGGTATTTCCGTGTAGGGAATTTAATTTCCAGCTCATTTCCGCAGACCTTTTCGAAAAATATTCAAAATATCCCGAGAAATCGGTAAAATATGGAAATTTAATAATTTTTAATACAAAACATCAGAATTTGTCGCAAAAAATTTAAAATCCTTAAAGGTGAAGCAATCCCCAGATATCTGATATTTCCGTGTACGGAATTTAATTTGCAGCTCATTTCCGCCGACCTTTTTGGAAAAATATTCAAAAGTGTGCGAGAAATCGGTAAAATATGAAAATTTAATGAGATTCAATACAAAACAACAGAATTTGTCGCAAAAAATTTAAAATCCTAAAACTGAAGCAATCACCACATATTTGGTATCTCCGAGTAGGGAATTTAATTTCCAGCTCATTTCCCCAGACCTTTTCGAAAACTATTCAAAATTGCGTGAGAAATCGGTAAAATATGGAAATTTAATGAGATTCAATACAAAACTTTAGAATTTATCGTAAATAATTGAAAATCCTTAAAATTGAAGCAATACCCACATATTTGGTATCTCCGTGTAGGGAGTTTAATTTGCAGCTCAATTCCGAGGCTCAATATTCGAAATTGCCCGAGAAATCGATAAAATATGGAAATTTAATGAGATTCAATACAAAACATTGAATTTGTCGCAAAAAGTGAAAAACTTTAATACTAAAGCAATTCCCACATATTTGGTTTATCCGTATATGGAATTTAATTTTCAACTCATTTCCGCAGACCTTTTAGAAAAATATTCAAAATTGCCCGAGAAATTTAATGACATTCAGTACAAAACATCACAATTTGTCGGAAAAAATTTAAAATCCTTAAAGCTCAAGCAAAGTCCACATATTTGGTATCCCCGTGTAGGGATTTTAATTTCCAGTGCATTTCCGAAGATCTTTTTGAAAAATATTCAAAATATCACGATAAATCGGTAAAATATGGAAATTTAATGAGATTCTATACAAAACATCAGTATTTTTTGGCAAAAAATTGTAAATCTTTAAAACTCAAGTAATTCCCAAATATTTGGTGTCTCCGTTCCGTATATGGAATTTAATTTCCAGCGCATTTCCGCAGACTTTTCAAAGATCGTTTGCAAAGATCTTTTCGAAAAATATTTAACATATCCCGAAAAATCGGTAAAATATGGAAATTTAATAATATTTAATACAAAACATCAGAATTTGTCGCAAAAAATTTAAAATCCTTGAAGCTGAAGCAATGTCCACATATTTGGTATCTCCGTGTAGGGAATTTAATTTGCATATTTGGTATCTCCGTGTTTGGAATTTAATTTGCAGCTCATTTCCGCAGACCTTTTTGGAAAAATATTTAAATGTGCGCGAGAAATCGGTAAAATATGGAAATTTAATGAGATTTAATACAAAACATCAGAATTTGTCGCAAAAAATTTAAAATCCTTGAAACTGAAGCAATGTCCACATATTTGGTATCCGCGTGTAGGGAATTTAATTTGCAGCTCATTTCCGCAGACCTTTTTGGAAAAATATTCAAAAGTGCGCGAGAAATCGGTAAAATATGGAAATTTAATGAGATTCAATACAAAACATCAGAATTTGTCGCAAAAAATTTAAAATCCTTAAAACTGAAGCAAACCCCACATATTTGGTATCTCCGAGTAGGGAATTTAATTTCCAGCTCATTTCCCCAGACCTTTTCGAAAACTATTCAAAATTGCCTCAGAAATCGGTAAGATATGGAAATTTAATGAGATTCAATACAAAACAACAGAATTTGTCGCAAAAAATTTAAAATCCTTAAAACTGAAACAATCCCAACATATTTGGTATCTCCATGTAGGGAATTTAATTTCTAGCTCATTTCCCCAGACCTTTTCAAAAATATTCAAAATTGCCTGATATATCGGTAAAATATGGAAATTTAATGAGATTCAATACAAAACATTAGAATTTGTCGCAAAAAATTGAAAATCCGTAAAACTGAAGCAATGCCCACATATTTTGTATCTCCGTGTAGGGAATTTAATTTGCAGCTCATTTCCGAAGACCTTTTCGAAAAATATTCGAAATTGCCCGAGAAATCGGTAAAATATGGAAATTTAATGAGATTCTATACAAAACATTGAATTTGTCGCAAAAAATTGAAAATCCTTAAAACTGATGCAATGTCCACATATTTGGTATCTCCGTGTAGGGAATTTAATTTACAGCTCATTTCCGAAGACCTTTTCGAAAAATATTCAAAATTGCCCGAGAAATCAGTAAAATATGGAAATTTAATGAGATTCAATACAAAACATCAGAATTTGTCGCAAAAAATTTAAAATCCTTAAAACTGAAACAATCCCAACATATTTGGTATCTCCATGTAGGGAATTTAATTTCTAGCTCATTTCCAAACACCTTTTCAAAAATATTCAAAATTGCCCGATAAATCGGTAAAATATGAAAATTTAATGAGATTCAATACAAAACATCAGAATTTATCGCAAAAAATTGAAAATCCTTGAAACTGAAGCAATCCCCAGATATCTGATATTCCCGTGTACGGAATTTAATTTACAGCTCATTTCCGCAGACCTTTTTCGAAAATATTCAAAAGTGCGAGAGAAATCGATAAAATATGAAAATTTAATGAGATTCAATACAAAACATCAGAATTTGTCGCAAAAAATTGAAAACCCTTAAAACTGAAGAAATCCTTACAAATTTGGTATTTCCGTATAGTTTAATTGCAAGCTCGTTTCCGAAGACCTTTTCTTGTATTGAATATCATAAAATATGGAAAGTTTATGAGATTCAATACAAAACATCAGAATTTGTCGCAAAAAATTTAAAATCCTTAAAACTGAAACAATCCCAACATATTTGGTATCTCCATATAGGGAATTTTCGAAAAATATTCAAAATTGCCTGATAAATCTGTAAAATATGGAAATTTAATGAGATTCAATACAAAACATTCGAATTTATCGCAAACAATTGAAAATCCTTAAAACTGTAGCAATGCCCAAATATTTGGTATCTCCGTGTAGGGAGTTTAATTTGCAGCTCATTTCCGAAGACTAAATATTCGAAATTGCCCGAGAAATCGGTAAAATATGGAAATTTAATGAGATTCTATACAAAACATTGAATTTGTCGCAAAAAATTGAAAATCCTTAAAACTGATGCAATGTCCACATATTTGGTATCCCCGTGTAGGGATTTTAATTTCCAGTGCATTTCCGAAGATCTTTTCGAAAAATATTCAAAATTGCCCGAGAAATCGCTAAAATATGGAAATTTATTTAGATTCAATACAAAATTTGATTTGAATTTGTCGCAAAAATTTTAAAATCCTTAAAACTGAAGCAATCCCCACATATTTGGTATCTCCGTGTACGGAGTTTAATTTCCAGCGCGTTTGCAAAGATCTTTTCGAAAAATATTCAAAATATCCCGAGAAATCGGTAAAATATGGAAATTTAATAAGATTTAATACAAAACATCAGAATTTGTCGCAAAAAATTTAAAATCCTTAAAGGTGAAGCAATCCCCAGATATCTGATATTTCCGTGTACGGAATTTAATTTGCAGCTCATTTCCGCCGACCTTTTTGGAAAAATATTCAAAAGTGTGCGAGAAATCGGTAAAATATGAAAATTTAATGAGATTCAATACAAAACAACAGAATTTGTCGCAAAAAATTTAAAATCCTTAAAACTGAAGCAATCACCACATATTTGGTATCTCCGAGTAGGGAATTTAATTTCCAGCTCATTTCCCCAGACCTTTTCGAAAACTATTCAAAATTGCTTGAGAAATTTAATGAGATTCAGTACAAAACATCAGAATTTGTCGGAAAAAATTTAAAATCCTTAAAGCTGAAGCAAAGTCCACATATTTGGTATCCCCGTGTAGGGATTCAATTTCCAGGGCATTTCCGAAGATCTTTTGGAAAAATATTCAAAATTGCCCGAGAAATCGCTAAAATATGGAAATTTATTAAGATTCAATACAAAACATTTGAATTTGTCGCAAAAATTTTAAAATCCTTAAAACTGAAGCAATCCCCACATATTTGGTATCTCCGTGTACCGATTTTAATTTCCAGCGCGTTTGCACAGATCTTTTCGAAAAATATTCAAAATATCCCGAGAAATCGGTAAAATATGGAAATTTAATAAGATTTAATACAAAACATCAGAATTTGTCGCCAAAAATTTAAAATCCTTAAAGGTGAAGCAATCCCCAGATATCTGATATTTCCGTGTACGGAATTTAATTTGAAGCTCATTTCCGCCGACCTTTTTGGAAAAATATTCAAAAGTGTGCGAGAAATAGGTAAAATATGAAAATTTAATGAGATTCAATACAAAACAACAGAATTTGTCGCAAAAATTATAAAATCCTTAAAACTGAAGCAATCCCCACATATTTGGTATCTCCGTGTACGGATTTTAATTTCCAGCGCGTTTGCAAAGATCTTTTCGAAAAATATTCAAAATATCCCGAGAAATCGGTAAAATATGGAAATTTAATAATTTTTAATACAAAACATCAGAATTTGTCGCCAAAAATTTAAAATCTTTAAAGGTGACGCAATCCCCAGATATCTGATATTTCCGTGTACGGAATTTAATTTGCAGCTCATTTCCGCCGACCTTTTTGGAAAAATATTCAAAAGTGTGCGAGAAATCGGTAAAATATGAAAATTTAATGAGATTCAATACAAAACAACAGAATTTGTCGCAAAAATTTTAAAATCCTTAAAATTGAAGCAATCCCCACATATTTGGTATCTCCGTGTACGGATTTTAATTTCCAGCGAATAATGTTCAACAACAAATTATTGTTGTTTTTCTTCATATATAAAAAGAAAGACGTATATATTTTATTTTTATAGTCACAAAAGAAACTTTGTTTAATGTTTTTTAATTTTAAACTCTTTACAATATATTTAATTTTAATATTAATATATTTAATTTTTATATACTATAATTAGTTATTTGCAAAGACAAAATTATTTATTAATTTAGGTCTAACGATTTTGAATTATATGAACAGACTGAATTTAATTTATTAAAAATAAGTAAGGAATAATTATAGTCCACAATGAAAATTGTCGACGTTTCATTTTCTCACGATTTTATATTTTAAAATTTAAATGTAATTGTATATTTTGTAGATTTTATATTTTAAACTTAAAGTATTAAATTGTAATTTTGTATTTTGTACAAATGCTAATTAATCATTTATTAAAATTTAAATTTGATATATGTGAGATAAAGAATATTTTTGAAATATAAAAGTAAAGTAATAAAAGTAAATGTAATATGTATATATATATGTATATATCAGGAGTGCTGATATAACTCCTCCCTTCTCAGAGAAGTCCATACAGGGCTGATCGACTTATTCATCTTCATCTAATTGATTTTGATGTTGTAGAAATTGATCGGTATTTTTTGCTCTTTCCGCAGGCTGAGGTTTTATTGTTAAAGATGTTTTCTCTGGTTTAGTACGTTTAAGCTTATATAGATAGATTATCCCAAAAATAACCAACACTACCAGAAGGATGCAAGTTGGAGCAATCCATGTGTAGCTTGAATTCGGTATATTTTTCAATATTGTATTACGCATTCGCTGCTGTTCTCTTTGAAGTTTGTGAATTTGATCTAAAGATATTTGGTTCAGTTCCAGTTGTTCGTCTTCTTTTAATGGAGCTTTAAATATTTTGATTGATGGTAGTAAAAGTGGTTGCCCAATGATAGTTTCTTCATTATTAGTGTATAAATCTGTGGTTGTTTGAAAACTGCAGTTTGTAGGTAATTCTATTAAGTAAGATCCTTTGAGCGTTGTTAAATCGGTTTTGCGGCAGATTAGCCTTAATTTTGTTTCTTTTGGAAATACTGTAATGTAATGTGAAGTGGTAATTTCTTGAATCATTTCATGGTTTATTGTAACTGGTATTGGCTGGCAGACATTAGAATAAGCTTTTTCTAATTGTAAAATCTCGTTCATACAGTCGTTCTGGTTCGAATGTTCAAAAGACTGTTTCTGCATGCAATAGTACATCGGATGAATATTTCGGCATTCTTCGTCTTCATATTGATAACCTTTATTACCAATGATCAGATAAGGTTTTGTGGGGATTAGGATTGTATTATTTATATTAGGAACAGGAAAGAGATGATAATAGGAATATGTTTCGGAATACATAATAGGGAAGTGAATAATAAAAACTATTTTGTTATTAGAGTGATATGATTCAACGTCGATGATTTCGTAATATTTGTGAATATTAGAAATATCATTACCAAAAAACAATTCTTGTGGTGTGTAATGTAAAAGTACCTTTTCAATAATAAATTTTAAATCTTGTATTTTTAAAATACTACTGTGAAAAATTTTAAGTCTAGCAAAAGTAATAGCATTTTCCAAATTATTTAAAGTTGCAGAATTATGTTAACGACTGAATTAATTTCGTCTAGGGCATTTTTTGTAGCTACGTAAGCAATAATTGCATGCTGACCATTTTTCTCGAAATTACGTAGTTTAGCGCCGATTAATTCTTCATTTTGTTTTATCAATGTTAAAGTATTATTGTATTCATCAAGAATCCGAGTTGTTAATGAAATTTGTTTATCTAATGTAGTTACTATGTTAATTTCGTTAAGATGTAAATTTTGTATAGCTTCGTCATAACGTTTTCCGTCAGAAACATCTAAATTTCCGGTTATAGTTTTAAAAATACTTCCAAGCCCATTAAACAATCCTCTTTTCACTCTCTTATTAAAGTGAAGTGAGTTAAATTTTTCTTTTACCTGATTTAATTGATATCTGATTAAACTATTGAGATTTTGTAATTCATTAATATATGTTTCATTTTTTTTTTCGTCAATTTCTTTTGTGATACGTTCGTATTGCTGTGTAATTTTAAATAATTCAATCTCCAATGGTTCAAGATCAAAATAATGAATGAATGTGTGAAAGCTTGCCCTTAATTTAGCATTTCCTATTCGAAAAGGTAAAATTCCTGGATTTGAAGCCAGATTTGTTATTTTAACTTCCTGTTGGAGTGTCAGGGTTGCCGTTGTGGCAAGAAGAATTCTGTAAAGTAATTTTGTTTTGATTAGTTAGAGGTCTTTTTAAATTATTTTTATGATATTTTTTTCCGTTTGTTTCTATGGTGATATTTTGGTCTGAGTCAACTACATGAGGTTTGAATCTGGGAGATATCTTATTACGAGCTCTTGTCGTGTGATATACAAGTGTACCAGGTTCATAAGGAATAGGATCTTCTCTTTCTTTATTTAAATTTTGTATGTCATTATCTTTTTGTTTCGAAAGTTTTTCAGGGAGTAATTTATATAGTTCTTTTGTGTTTTCTTTATGTTGATTTATATAGTTTGAGTACAAATTTTTATGAATATCAATATTAAAAGGGCTGTTAAATCCTATATGGCCATTAATTACATCTATAGGACGATGTTTTGTTACTGAATGTATGGAATGATTATAACCGAGGATTGCGTATGGCATTTGATCAAGGATATTTAATTCTTTTTTTGTTTCTTTAATGATTCGTAAGTGTTCTATAATTGTTGAGTGAAATCTCTCTATTGGACTATTAGAATTAGGATTTAATGGTGTTATGTAATGAATTTCTATTTTATGTAAAATAGCGAAGTCTTGAATAATATTATTTTTTAATTCAGAACCATTATCGAGAATAATTAGTATTGGTGATCCATGATGAGTCATAAATGTGATCAAAGCTTTTGCGACATGGATTGCAGTTAATGCGCTAACTGGATAAGCTTGTGCATATTTTGAAAATATATCTATTATAGTGAGAAATTTTTGATTACTTATTGTGAATGTGTCTATGTGTATGATTTCAAAAGGTTTAGAAGGAGTTGGTGATATTTCAAATTTTTGTTTTGGCGGATTTCGATCATATTTCATTTTTTGACATAAAACGCAATTATTAATAAAATTCGTTACTGTACTTCTAATATTTGGCCAATAATATTGCTTTTTAATTTGCGATTCTGTTTCTAATATTCCGCGATGATTTGTTTTGCCTTCGTGAACTAGTTTTACAACTTGTTCTTGAGCATGTAATGTTTTTATATCTTCTAGAATCGTGTTGCATAGAATTATTTTGAATGCAGAATTAGTAAAGGTTTCATTAAGTATTCTACAAATTCTTGGAATATATTCTTCTTTATCTAAATTTATTGCGAATATTTTGTTAACCGTGCTAAATTCCTTAAATATCTTTACTATGTCTTCGTCAAAATTATTCTTAGATATTTCAATTATTGTTCTGGTTTTATTTCCGAATAAACGAATAATTTTTGGTAGCTTTGGAGACAGAAAAACTAGTTTGAAAAAAATTTGATTTTTATAATAATTAATAGGTGTTTCAGAAATTTTTACTTCTAATATAGGATTTTCTAGGCTAGAATGAATAGTATTATTTTCGTCTGAAGAATAATCAATTTCAGAATAAATTTCGTTTATATCTGGACTTTCATGTATATTCCCATCAATTGAGTCTGTGTCAATGTGTAAAATATTATCATTTTCGTCGTCAGTATTGTTAATATTTATATTATCGTCATTTACATTAATTTCATTAATTTGGATTCTAGATAATGCGTCGGCATTAGCATTTTTTGAACCCTTTTTATACAAAATAGTATAATCGAATTCTTCAAGCTTTAAACGCCATCTAGTTAATCTAGCATTAGGATCTTTAATTGAAAACAACCAATGAAGAGGTTTGTGATCTGTATATATGAAGAATTTTTTACCATATAAATATGGCCGAAAATATTTTGTGGCCCAAACTATACCAAGAAGTTCTCTTTCTATAGTGCTATAGTTTTGCTCTGCTTCATTTAAAGTTCGAGATGCATAAGACACTGGTTTATCTTGACCAACTACTCCTTGAGAAAGAACAGCGCCTAAAGCGAATTGACTGGCATCAGTTGTTAAGTTAAACGGACGTGAGAAATCAGGGTATTGCAAAATTGGCTCGTTTATTAGAAGTTCTTTACATGTTTCGAAACATTGGATATATTCTGGACTAAAATTAATTTTTGCTCCTTTTTTGAGACATAAAGTCATTGGTTTTGTTATTTTAGCAAAATCGGGAATAAATTTTCTATAATATCCCAGGAGACCCAAAAATCTTTTAATTTCCTTTGTTGATTTTGGAATAGGAAATTTTTTTATTGATATGATTTTATCAGGATTAGGTTTAATACCTTCTGGGGTTATAATATGCCCTAAATAAGCCGTTTCCTTTTTTAAAAATTCGGATTTATCTAGCTGTATTTTAAAATTTGCTTCACGGAGTCTTTGGAATACTTTACTTAGATTGACCAAATGTTCTTGTAATGAGGTAGAAAAAATAATGATATCGTCTAAGTAGACTAGACAAATTATATTTTGTAACCCTCTTAGAATATTGTCCATGATTCTTTGGAACGTGGCAGGCGCGTTTTTCAAACCAAAAGGCATCCTTAAAAATTCGTAATGACCATTTTCTACATTAAAAGCAGTTTTTTGAATACTATCTGGATGCATCTGAATTTGGTGGAACCCGCTAGCTAAGTCAATGGTAGAAAAATAATTACATCTACCGAGTTTATCCAGAACGTCTGATATATTTGGTATAGGATACCGGTCATCTATAGTTTTTTCGTTAACATGGCGATAGTCGACAACAATACGCCATTTCTTTTTGCCAGAAGCGTCAGCCTTTTTTGGGACGATCCAAATAGGTGATGACCAAGGTGAATTGCTTGGTCTTATAATATTTTGTTGAAGCATATTTTGAATTTGACTTTGAACTTCGGCTTTGTGTATGAAAGGGTGACGATAATTTTTCTTGTGAACAGGTATTTCGTTTGTAGTTATTATTTGGTGCTTAACTTGATTAGTAAATGATAATGAATTTTCACTAATATGGAATAAATCTGAATACTTTTTGCAGAGAGAAATTATCTCTGATTTTTCTTCAAAATTTAAATGATCGGT
Source organism: Empis livida (assembly GCA_963932195.1). NCBI lineage: Eukaryota > Metazoa > Arthropoda > Insecta > Diptera > Empididae > Empis > Empis livida. Next base: position 32,899,436 of record OZ010645.1, on the reverse strand, counting down.
TCGAATTAAATTTTCAATATTTTGAATAGAATTAATTTTGTTTTCTTCACATTTAAAATGATAAAATTCAAAATTATTTTCAATTGGAATAGTTTTAATCGGATACAGTAAAGTAAAATTAGTATCATCTGTTGAGTTATTATGAATTTCAATATTTGCCCATCCCTCTGAAGAATTAGTTAAAATTTCTGGAATAAAACAATTTTGAATTGTCTGAGAAGGAATTAATATTTCGCCAGATTGAATAGTTACAGGTACCTTAATTTTTGAAATTGTTTTACCTGGAAGTAATTTTTCGACGAGTATTTTTGTATTTGTAGTAAAAAATTTGATAGGAATTTTTGTTTTTGGAGTTATTATTTGCAAATTTTTAAAATCTAGTTGAACATTAAGAGATCGAATAAGATCAATTCCGATCAGTCCATCAAAAACGTTGTGAAATTTATAAGAATAAAATTTGACTTTTATATCTTCATTAAATTCAGTGAAAATTGGAAAAGTTGCAGAAGTTGTATGTTTTGATGAAGCAAAAGATGTGGAAACAATAAAAGGATCTATAATTTTAAATTTAGAATAATATTTATTAATAATTTCTGGATCAAGAAAAGATTTAGTAGCACCAGTATCTATTAGTAATTTGAGAGGTGGATTATTTATTGTAATATATGGAAGTTGTCTTTTGTCGAAAGAATTGTTTAGCTCTATTATGTTCCCGATTGTTGAAATAGGCCGTTGATAAAATCCTGAGAATTATCTTCATTTAGGATTTCTGTATTTTCATATTCATAAGTATCGGAATTAATTTTATCAGAATTTTCAGTTTGGATGTCAGTATTATACATTTCTTCGGTCCTAAATCTTGAAGGAGAAGGTTTTTGAATAGCAGTAGATTGCCTAGTAGATATACTCATAGGAGTTTGTTTGTTTATATTTGAATTTTGAATTGATTTTCCGGAATATTTTGGTTTGCCGAAAACTTGTTCATGAGTAGGAAAATTTTGTGGTGGTGGTGACCAATTATTAGATGGGGGTGGATTAGATTGAACCTGGGAATTCTGCTGGAAAGAGTTATGTGGTATAAAATTATTATTTTGAGAGTTTGTAGAACTAAAATTTTGACGTGCACTTTGTCTCTGTTGTGAGTTATTAGAATTAACAAAATATCGTGGAGAATTATTAGGATTTTGAGAATTAGAAATATTAGAATTTTGAACAGTATTTGATGATGGTGTGCGTCTATTATTTGAAAAATTTCTTTTAGTCTGATTTGATTGTGAATTTTGAATATATCTAATACTATCCTCCTTTCTAATGAAATTTATAGCATCTAACAAAGTTTTAGGTTCTTTAGTTCGAACCATTATACCATACGGATTTTTTAAACCAGCTAAAAATACCACAAGAGCTTGACTGTTATACATCATCTGTTTGAATTTGCGGACATTCACATCGCTTTCATGAATAGCAAGATAATTTGAAATTGTACTTAATAATTTCCTTACTCTATCATAAAATTGATAGGGTGTTTCATTATAATCTTGTCTTAAGTTATTCAAATCAAAAGATAAACAATTTTCATTTCTTTGGTCACTAAAATTAAGAACCAATTCTTTTTTTATTTCCTCGATATTGGTAACACAGCTAATATTAATTACTTCTCTAGCTGGACCTTTTAATTTGCTGATAATAGTACGATAAATTACCACATTTTGGTAATTATTTGCGTTTTGAGTGTCATAAAAATGTAAAAGAATACTATTTACACTTTCCAAAAAAAAATTCAATTCGTTAACATTTCCATCAAATTCTGGAATTGTTTCTGCGTGTACTTTTAAAAAATTTGGAACTGCAGGTTTAGCCATTTCGTTGCTTTGAATTGTGTCTAATGAATTATTATTATTTTTTGAAATAGAAACTTGATTCAAATTATTGGTAATTGAACTTATATCTAACTCTAAATTTGTCTCACTTTCACTGAAGGATTGGGAGGGTTTAGAGGAGTCTGACATAAAGTAATAAAAGTATAATATAAATTTAATTGGTTACTCACAGAATGGCTGTCGTATTCATCGATTTCGACTGCTTGTAATCTTAGATTTGTATTGGTTTTTTGTTGAATGTTGATTTCACTTCAATTTTAATTTTAAATGTCTTTTATTATTTTATTATTATTCTCGTTAACCGATATATTTATTAAATATTATTTTATAATTTATTTGTAACTATTTATTTTTATTATATTGTTGCTTAACTATCAAAATAGAAAAGTTATCTTCAATAGATTTCTTTGCAACAAGTATACCGACTGCGCCAATAATGTTCAACAACAAATTATTGTTGTTTTTCTTCATATATAAAAAGAAAGACGTATATATTTTATTTTTATAGTCACAAAAGAAACTTTGTTTAATGTTTTTTAATTTTAAACTCTTTACAATATATTTAATTTTAATATTAATATATTTAATTTTTATATACTATAATTAGTTATTTGCAAAGACAAAATTATTTATTAATTTAGGTCTAACGATTTTGAATGATATGAACAGACTGAATTTAATTTATTAAAAATAAGTAAGGAATAATTATAGTCGACAATGAAAATTGTCGACGTTTCATTTTCTCACGATTTTATATTTTAAAATTTAAATGTAATTGTATATTTTGTAGATTTTATATTTTAAACTTAAAGTATTAAATTGTAATTTTGTATTTTGTACAAATGCTAATTAATCATTTATTAAAATTTAAATTTGATATATGTGAGATAAAGAATATTTTTGAAATATAAAAGTAAAGTAATAAAAGTAAATGTAATATGTATATATATATGTATATATCAGGAGTGCTGATATAACTAGCGCGTTTGCAAAGATCTTTTCGAAAAATATTTAAAATATCCCGAGAAATCGGTAAAATATGGAAATTTAATAAGATTTAATACAAAACATCAGAATTTGTCGCAAAAAATTTAAAATCCTTAAAGGTGAAGCAATCCCCAGATATCTCATATTTCCGTGTACGGAATTTAATTTGCAGCTCATTTCCGCCGACCTTTTTGGAAAAATATTCAAAAGTGTGCGAGAAATCTGTAAAATATGGAAATTAAATGAGATTCAATACAAAACTTTAGAATTTATCGCAAACAATTGAAAATCCTTAAAACTGAAGCAATACCCACATATTTGGTATCTCCGTGTAGGAAGTTTAATTTGCAGCTCATTTCCGAAGACTAAATATTCGAAATTGCCCGAGAATTCGATAAAATATGGAAATTTAATGAGATTCAATACAAAACATTGAATTTGTCGCAAAAAGTGAAAAACTTTAATACTAAAGCAATTCCCACATATTTGGTTTCTCCGTATATGGAATTTAATTTTCAACTCATTTCCGCAGACCTTTTAGAAAAATATTCAAAATTGCCCGAGAAATTTAATGAGATTCAGTACAAAACATCAGAATTTGTCGGAAAAAATTTAAAATCCTTAAAGCTAAAGCAAAGTCCACATATTTGGTATCCCCGTGTAGGGATTTTAATTTCCAGTGCATTTCCGAAGATCTTTTTGAAAAATATTCAAAATATCACGATAAATCGGTAAAATATGGAAATTTAATGAGATTCTATACAAAACATCAGCATTTTTTGGCAAAAAATTGTAAATCTTTAAAACTCAAGTAATTCCCAAATATTTGGTGTCTCCGTAAATGGAATTTAATTTCCAGCTCATTTCCGCAGACTTTTCAAAGATCGTTTGCAAAGATCTTTTCGAAAAATATTCAAAATATCCCGAGAAATCGGTAAAATATGGAAATTTAATGAGATTCAATACAAAACATCAGAATTTGTCGCAAAAAATTTAAAATCCTTAAAACAGAAGCAATGTCCACATATTTGGTATCTCCGTGTAGGGAATTTAATTTACAGCTGATTTCCGAAGACCTTTTCGAAAAATATTCAAAATTGTCCGAGAAATTAGTAAAATATGGAAATTTAATGAGATTCAATACAAAACATCAGAATTTGTCGCAAGAAATTTAAAATCCTTAAAACTGAAACAATCCCAACATATTTGGTATCTCCGAGTAGGGAATTTAATTTCCAGCTCATTTCCAAAGACCTTTTCAAAAATATTCAAAATTGCCCGATAAATCGGTAAAATATGGAAATTTAATGAGATTCAATACAAAACATCAGAATTTGTCGCAAAAAATTGAAAATCCTTGAAACTGAAGCTATGTCCACATATTTGGTATCTGCGTGAAGGGAATTTAATTTGCAGCTCATTTCCCCAGACCTTTTCGAAAACTATTCAAAATTGCCTCACAAATCCGTAAGATATGGAAATTTAATGAGATTCAATACAAAACAACAGAATTTGTCGCAAAAAATTTAAAATCCTTAAAACTGAAGCAAACCCCACATATTTGGTATCTCCGAGTAGGGAATTTACTTTCCAGCTCATTTCCCCAGACCTTTTCGAAAACTATTCAAAATTGCCTCAGAAATCGGTAAGATATGGAAATTTAATGAGATTCAATACAAAACAACAGAATTTGTCGCAAAAAATTTAAAATCCTTAAAGGTGCAGCAAACCCCACATATTTGGTATCTCCGAGTAGGGAATTTAATTTCCAGCTCATTTCCCCAGACCTTTTCGAAAACTATTCAAAATTGCCTCAGAAATCGGTAAGATATGGAAATTTAATGAGATTCAATACAAAACAACAGAATTTGTCGCAAAAAATTTAAAATCCTTAAAACTGAAGCAAACCCTACATATTTGGTATCTCCGAGTAGGGAATTTAATTTCCAGCTCATTTCCCCAGACCTTTTCGAAAACTATTTAAAATTGCCTCAGAAATCGGTAAGATATGGAAATTTAATGAGATTCAATACAAAACAACAGAATTTGTCGCAAAAAATTTAAAATCCTTAAAACTGAAGCAAACCCCACATATTTGGTATCTCCGAGTAGGGAATTTAATTTCCAGCTCATTTCCCCAGACCTTTTCGAAAACTATTCAAAATTGCCTCAGAAATCGGTAAGATATGGAAATTTAATGAGATTCAATACAAAACAACAGAATTTGTCGCAAAAAATTTAAAATCCTTAAAACTGAAGCAAACCCCACATATTTGGTATCTCCGAGTAGGGAATTTAATTTCCAGCTCATTTCCCCAGACCTTTTCGAAAGCTATTCGAAATTGCCTCAGAAATCGGTAAGATATGGAAATTTAATGAGATTCAATACAAAACAACAGAATTTGTCGCAAAAAATTTAAAATCCTTAAAACTGAAGCAAACCCCACATATTTGGTATCTCCGAGTAGGGAATTTAATTTCCAGCTCATTTCCCCAGACCTTTTCGAAAACTATTCAAAATTGCCTCAGGAATCGGTAAGATACGGAAATTTAATGAGATTCAATACAAAACAACAGAATTTGTCGCAAAAAATTTAAAATCCTTAAAGGTGCAGCAATCCCCACATATCTGGTATCTCTGTGTAAGGAATTTAATTTCCAGCTCATTTCTGCAGACTTTTTCGAAAACTATTCAAAATTGCCTCAGAAATCGGTAAGATATGGAAATTTAATGAGATTCAATACAAAACAACAGAATTTGTCGCAAAAAATTTAAAATCCTTAAAACTGAAGCAAACCCCATATATTTAGTATCTCCGAGTAGGGAATTTAATTTCCAGCTTATTTCCCCAGACCTTTTCGAAAACTATTCAAAATTGCCTCAGAAATCGGTAAGATATGGAAATTTAATGAGATTCAATACAAAACAACAGAATTTGTCGCAAAAAATTTAAAATCCTTAAAACTGAAGCAAACCCCAAATATTTGGTATCTCCGAGTAGGGAATTTAATTTCCAGCTCATTTCCCCAGACCTTTTTGGAAAAATATTCAAAAGTGCGCGAGAAATCGGTAAAATATGGAAATTTAATGAGATTCAATACAAAACATCAGAATTTGTCGCTAAAAATTTAAAATCCTTAAAGCTGAAGCAATCCCCAGATATCTGGTATTTCCGTGTACGGAATTTAATTTGCAGCTCATTTACCTTTTTGGAAAAATATTCAAAAGTGCGCGAGAAATCGGTAAAATATGAAAATTTAATGAGATTCAATACAAAACATCAGAATTTGTTGTAAAAAATTTAAAATCCTTAAAACTGAAGCAATCACCACTTATTTGCTATCTCCGAGTAGGGAATTTAATTTTCAGCCCATTTCCCCAGACTTTTTCGAAAAATATTCAACATTGCCCGATAAATGGGTAAAATATGGAAATTTAATGAGACCCAATCCAATTATCAGAATTTGTCGCAAAAAATTGAAAATCCTTATAAATGAAGCAATGTCCACTTATTTGTTATCTCCGTGTAGGGAATTTAATTTACAGCTTATTTCCGAAGACCTTTTCGAAAACTATTCAAAATTGCCTGAGAAATCGGTAAAGTATGGAAATTTAATGAGATTCAATACAAAACATCAGAATTTGTCGAAAAAAATTGAAAATCCTTATAACTGAAGCAATGTCCACATATTTGGTATCTCCGTGTAGGGAATTTAATTTACAGCTCATTTCCGAAGACCTTTTCGAAAAATATTCTAAATTGCCCGCGAAATCGGTAAAATATGGAAATTTAATGAGATTCAATACAAAACATCAGAATTTGTTGCAAAAAATTTAAAATCCTTAAAACTGAAACAATCCCAACATATTTGGTATCTCCATGTAGGGAATTTAATTTCTAGCTCATTTCCCCAGACCTTTTCAAAAATATTCAAAATTGCCTGATATATCGGTAAAATATGGAAATTTAATGAGATTCAATACAAAACATTAGAATTTGTCGCAAAAAATTGAAAATCCGTAAAACTGAAGCAATGACCACATATTTTGTATCTCCGTGTAGGGAATTTAATTTGCAGCTCATTTCCGAAGACCTTTTCGAAAAATATTCGAAATTGCCCGAGAAATCGGTAAAATATGGAAATTTAATGAGATTCAATACAAAACATTGAATTTGTCGCAAAAAATTGAAAATCCTTGAAGCTGAAGCAATGTCCACATATTTGGTATCTCCGTGTAGGGAATTTAATTTGCACCTCATTTCCGCAGACCTTTTTGGAAAAATATTCAAAAGTGCGCGAGAAATCGGTAAAATATGGAAATTTATTGAGATTCAATACAAAACATCAGAATTTGTCGCAAAAAATTTAAAATCCTTATAACTGAAGCAATGTCCACATATTTGGTATCTCCGTGTAGGGAATTTAATTTCCAGCTCATTTCCCCAGACCTTTTCGAAAAATATTGAAAATTGCCTGATAAATCTGTAAAATATGGAAATTTAATGAGATTCAATACAAAACATCAGAATTTATCGCAAACAATTGAAAATCCTTAAAACTGAAGCAATACCCACATATTTGGTATCTCCGTGTAGGGAGTTTAATTTGCAGCTCATTTCCGAAGACTAAATATTCGAAATTGCCCGAGAAATCGATAAAATATGGAAATTTAATGAGATTCAATACAAAATATTGAATTTGTCGCAAAAAATTGAAAAACTTTAATACTAAAGCAATTCCCACATATTTGGTTTCTCCGTATATGGAATTTAATTTCCAACTCATTTCCGCAGACCTTTTCGCAAAATATTCAAAATATCATGATAAATCTGTAAAATATGGAAATTTAATGAGATTCAATACAAAACATCAGAATTTATCGCAAAGAATTGAAAATCCTTAAAACTGAAGCAATACCCACATATTTGGTATCTCCGTGTAGGGAGTTTAATTTGCAGTTGATTTCCGAAGACTAAATATTCGAAATTGCCCGAGAAATCGATAAAATATGGAAATTTAATGAGATTCAATACAAAACATTGAATTTGTCGCAAAAAATTGAAAAACTTTAATACTAAAGCAATTCCCACATATTTGGTTTCTCTGTATATGGAATTTAATTTCCAACTCATTTCCGCAGACCTTTTAGAAAAATATTCAAAATTGCCCGAGAAATTTAATGAGATTCAATACAAAACATCAGAATTTGTCGGAAAAAATTTAAAATCCTTAAAGCTGAAGCAAAGTCCACATATTTGGTATCCCCGTGTAGGGATTTTAATTTCCAGTGCATTTCCGAAGATCTTTTTGAAAAATATTCAAAATATCACGATAAATCGGTAAAATATGGAAATTTAATGAGATTCTATACAAAACATCAGCATTTTTTTGGCAAAAAATTGTAAATCTTTAAAACTCAAGTAATTCCCAAATATTTGGTGTCTCCGTATATGGAATTTAATTTCCAGCTCATTTCCGCAGACCTTTTCAAAGATCGTTTGCAAAGATCTTTTCGAAAAATATTCAAAATTGACCGAGTAATCGGTAAAAAATGGAAATTTAATGAGATTTGGTACAAAACATTAGAATTGGTCGCAAAAAATTGAAAACCCTTAAAACTGAGAAATCCTTACAAATTTGGTATATCCGTATAGATTAATTGCAAGCTTGTTTCCGAAGACCTTTTCTTGTATTGAATATCATAAAATATGGAAATTTTATGAGATTCAATACAAAACATCAGAATTTGTCGCAAAAAATTTAAAATCTTTAAAACTGAAACAATCCCAACATATTTGGTATCTCCAAATAGGGAATTTAATTTCTTGCTCATTTCGGAAGACCTTTTCGAAAAATATTCAAAATTGCCAGATAAATCTGTAAAATATGGAAATTTAATGAGATTCAATACAAAACATTGAATTTGTCGCAAAAAATTGAAAAACTTTAATACTAAAGCAATTCCCACATATTTGGTTTCTCCGTATATGGAATTTAATTTGCACCTCATTTCCGCAGACGTTTTTGGAAAAATATTCAAAAGTGCGCGAGAAATCGGTAAAATATGGAAATTTAATGAGATTCAATACAAAACATCAGAATTTGTCGCAAAAAATTGAAAACCCTTAAAACTGAAGAAATCCTTACAAATTTGGTATCTCCGTATAGATTAATTGCAAGCTTGTTTCCGAAGACCTTTTCTTGTATTGAATATCATAAAATATGGAAATTTTATGAGATTCAATACAAAACATCAGAATTTGTCGCAAAAAATTTAAAATCTTTAAAACTGAAACAATCCCAACATATTTGGTATCTCCAAATAGGGAATTTAATTTCTTGCTCATTTCGGAAGACATTTTCGAAAAATATTCAAAATTGCCTGATAAATCTGTAAAATATGGAAATTTAATGAGATTCAATACAAAACTTCAGAATTTATCGCAAACAATTGAAAATCCTTAAAACTGAAGCAATACCCACATATTTGGTATCTCCGTGTAGGGAGTTTAATTTGCAGCTCATTTCCGAAGACTAAATATTCGAAATTGCCCGAGAAATCGATAAAATATGGAAATTTAATGAGATTCAATACAAAACATTGAATTTGTCGCAAAAAATTGAAAAACTTTAATACTAAAGCAATTCCCACATATTTGGTTTCTCCGTATATGGAATTTAATTTCCAACTCATTTCCGCAGACCTTTTCGAAAAATATTCAAAATATGATGATAAATCTGTAAAATATGGAAATTTAATGAGATTCAATACAAAACATCAGAATTTATCGCAAACAATTGAAAATCCTTAAAACTGAAGCAATACCCACATATTTGGTATCTCCGTGTAGGGAGTTTAATTTGCAGCTCATTTCCGAAGACTAAATATTCGAAATTGCCCGAGAAATCGATAAAATATGGAAATTTAATGAGATTCAATACAAAACATTGAATTTGTCGCAAAAAATTGAAAAACTTTAATACTAAAGCAATTCCCACATATTTGGTTTCTCCGTATATGGAATTTAATTTCCAACTCATTTCCGCAGACCTTTTCGAAAAATATTCAAAATATCATGATAAATCTGTAAAATATGGAAATTTAATGAGATTCAATACAAAACATCAGAATTTATCGCAAACAATTGAAAATCCTTAAAACTGAAGCAATGTCCACATATTTGGTATCTCCGTGTAGGGAATTTAATTTGCACCTCATTTCCGCAGACCTTTTTGGAAAAATATTCAAAAGTGCGCGAGAAATCGGTAAAATATGGAAATTTAATGAGATTCAATACAAAACATCAGAATTTGTCGCAAAAAATTTAAAATCCTTATAACTGAAGCAATGTCCACATATTCGGTTTCTCCGTATATGGAATTTAATTTCCAACTCATTTCCGCAGACCTTTTAGAAAAATATTCAAATTTGCCCGAGAAATTTAATGAGATTCAATACAAAACATCAGAATTTGTCGGAAAAATTTAAAATCCTTAAAGCTGAAGCAAAGTTCACATATTTGGTATCCCCGTGTAGAGATTTTAATTTCCAGTGCATTTCCGAAGATCTTTTTGAAAAATATTCAAAATATCACGATAAATCGGTAAAATATGGAAATTTAATAAGATTCTATACAAAACATCAGCATTTTTTGGCAAAAAATTGTAAATCTTTAAAACTCAAGTAATTCCCAAATATTTGGTGTCTCCGTATATGGAATTTAATTTCCAGCTCATTTCCGCAGACCTTTTCAAAGATCGTTTGCAAAGATCTTTTCGAAAAATATTCAAAATTGACCGAGTAATCGGTAAAAAATGGAAATTTAATGAGATTTGGTACAAAACATTAGAATTTGTCGCAAAAAATTGAAAACCCTTAAAACTGAAGAAATCCTTACAAATTTGGTATCTCCGTATAGATTAATTGCAAGTTTGTTTCCGAAGACCTTTTCTTGTAATGAATATCATAAAATATGGAAATTTTATGAGATTCAATACAAAACATCAGAATTTGTCGCAAAAAATTTAAAATCTTTAAAACTGAAACAATCCCAACATATTTGGTATCTCCAAATAGGGAATTTAATTTCTTGCTCATTTCGGAAGACCTTTTCGAAAAATATTCAAAATTGCCTGATAAATCTGTAAAATATGGAAATTTAATGAGATTCAATACAAAACATTCGAATTTATCGCAAACAATTGAAAATCCTTAAAACTGTAGCAATGCCGCATTGCTACAGTTTTAAGGATTTATGCCAACATATTTGGTATCTCCGTGTAGGGAGTTTAATTTGCAGCTCATTTCCGAAGACTAAATATTCGAAATTGCCCGAGAAATCGGTAAAATATGGAAATTTAATGAGATTCAATACAAAACATTGAATTTGTCGCAAAAAATTGAAAAACTTTAATACTAAAGCAATTCCCACATATTTGGTTTCTCCTTATATGGAATTTAATTTCCAACTCATTTCCGCAGACCTTTTCGAAAAATATTCAAAATATCATGATAAATCGGTAAAATATGGAAATTTAATCAGATTCTATACAAAACATCAGGATTTTTGGCAAAAAATTGAAAATCTTTAAAACTCAAGCAATTCCCAAATATTGGTATCTCCGTATATGGAATTTAATTTCCAGCTCATTTCCGCAGACCTTTTCGAAAAATATTCAACATTGCCCGATAAATCGGTAAAATATGGAAATTTAATGAGACTCAAAACAAAACATCAAAATTTGTCGGAAAAAATTGAAAATCCTTATAACTGAAGCAATGTCCACTTATTTCGTATCTCCGTGTAGGGAATTTAATTTACAGCTCATTTCCGAAGACCTTTTCGAAAACTATTCAAAAGTGCGCGAGTAATCGGTAAAATGTGAAAATTTAATGAGATTCAATACAAAACATCAGAATTTGTCGCAAAAAATTTTAAATCCTTAAAACTGAAGCAATCACCACATATTTGGTATCTCCGAGTAGGGAATTTATTTTCCAGCTCATTTCCCCAGATATTTTCGAAAACTAATCAAAATTGCCTGAGAAATCGGTAAAATATGGAAATTTAATGAGATTCAATACAAAACATCAGAATTGGTATCTGGGTTGAATTGGTATCTGGGTTTAATATTGAGTATAGAAGAGGGGGGTTTGCTTTAATTTTTTTAGCTGAATATGCCAGTATTTTATTTATGAGAATATTATTTTGTGTTATTTTTTTAGGCGGAAATGTTTATAGAATTGATTTTTATTTAAAATTAACTTTTATAGCTTTTTTATTTATTTGAGTGCGGGGTACTTTGCCTCGATTTCGTTATGATAAGTTAATGTATTTAGCTTGAAAGTGTTTTTTACCTTTTTCATTAAATTATTTAATATTTTTTATTGGGATAAAGATTCTGTTATTATCTATTTTATTGTTAATTAAAATTAGTAAAAGTTAATAGGGTATTTATACACTATCGTATATTTTCAAAACATATGCTTATCAAGTTCATTAACTATTTTAATTTAATAATTTATCTCATCATCTAGTTACTAAAGGGTTAATGATATAATATATAAAGTAAATAATTGTTAAAATTTAGCCTAGTAAAACATATGGAGCTTCTACTGGGCGGGCTCCAATTCATGTTAATAGAATTACTGATAACTGAAGCAATGTCCACATATTTGGTATCTCCGTGTAGGGAATTTAATTTGCACCTCATTTCCGCAGACCTTTTTGGAAAAATATTCAAAAGTGCGCGAGAAATCGGTAAAATATGGAAATTTAATGAGATTCAATACAAAACATCAGAATTTGTCGCAAAAAATTTAAAATCCTTATAACTGAAGCAATGTCCACATATTCGGTATCTCCGTGTAGGAAATTTAATTTGCAGCTCATTTCCGCAGACCTTTTAGAAAAATATTCAAATTTGCCCGAGAAATTTAATGAGATTCAATACAAAACATCAGAATTTGTCGGAAAAAATTTAAAATCCTTAAAGCTGAAGCAAAGTCCACATATTTGGTATCCCCGTGTAGAGATTTTAATTTCCAGTGCATTTCCGAAGATCTTTTTGAAAAATATTCAAAATATCACGATAAATCGGTAAAATATGGAAATTTAATAAGATTCTATACAAAACATCAGCATTTTTTGGCAAAAAATTGTAAATCTTTAAAACTCAAGTAATTCCCAAATATTTGGTGTCTCCGTATATGGAATTTAATTTCCAGCTCATTTCCGCAGACCTTTTCAAAGATCGTTTGCAAAGATCTTTTCGAAAAATATTCAAAATTGACCGAGTAATCGGTAAAAAATGGAAATTTAATGAGATTTGGTACAAAACATTAGAATTTGTCGCAAAAAATTGAAAACCCTTAAAACTGAAGAAATCCTTACAAATTTGGTATCTCCGTATAGATTAATTGCACGTTTGTTTCCGAAGACCTTTTCTTGTAATGAATATCATAAAATATGGAAATTTTATGAGATTCAATACAAAACATCAGAATTTGTCGCAAAAAATTTAAAATCTTTAAAACTGAAACAATCCCAACATATTTGGTATCTCCAAATAGGGAATTTAATTTCTTGTTCATTTCGGAAGACCTTTTCGAAAAATATTCAAAATTGCCTGATAAATCTGTAAAATATGGAAATTTAATGAGATTCAATACAAAACATTCGAATTTATCGCAAACAATTGAAAATCCTTAAAACTGTAGCAATGCCGCATTGCTACAGTTTTAAGGATTTATGCCAACATATTTGGTATCTCCGTGTAGGGAGTTTTAATTTGCAGCTCATTTCCGAAGACTAAATATTCGAAATTGCCCGAGAAATCGGTAAAATATGGAAATTTAATGAGATTCAATACAAAACATTGAATTTGTCGCAAAAAATTGAAAAACTTTAATACTAAAGCAATTCCCACATATTTGGTTTCTCCTTATATGGAATTTAATTTCCAACTCATTTCCGCAGACCTTTTCGAAAAATATTCAAAATATCATGATAAATCGGTAAAATATGGAAATTTAATCAGATTCTATACAAAACATCAGGATTTTTGGCAAAAAATTGAAAATCTTTAAAACTCAAGCAATTCCCAAATATTTGGTATCTCCGTATATGGAATTTAATTTCCAGCTCATTTCCGCAGACCTTTTCGAAAAATATTCAACATTGCCCGATAAATCGGTAAAATATGGAAATTTAATGAGACTCAAAACAAAACATCAAAATTTGTCGGAAAAAATTGAAAATCCTTATAACTGAAGCAATGTCCCACTTATTTCGTATCTCCGTGTAGGGAATTTAATTTACAGCTCATTTCCGAAGACCTTTTCGAAAACTATTCAAAAGTGCGCGAGTAATCGGTAAAATGTGAAAATTTAATGAGATTCAATACAAAACATCAGAATTTGTCGCAAAAAATTTTTTAAATCCTTAAAACTGAAGCAATCACCACATATTTGGTATCTCCGAGTAGGGATTTATTTTCCAGCTCATTTCCCCAGATATTTTCGAAAACTAATCAAAATTGCCTGAGAAATCGGTAAAATATGGAAATTTAATGAGATTCAATACAAAACATCAGAATTGGTATCTGGGTTGAATTGGTATCTGGGTTTAATATTGAGTATAGAAGAGGGGGGTTTGCTTTAATTTTTTTAGCTGAATATGCCAGTATTTTATTTATGAGAATATTATTTTGTGTTTATTTTTTTTAGGCGGAAATGTTTATAGAATTGATTTTTATTTAAAATTAACTTTTATAGCTTTTTTATTTATTTGAGTGCGGGGTACTTTGCCTCGATTTCGTTATGATAAGTTAATGTATTTAGCTTGAAAGTGTTTTTTACCTTTTTCATTAAATTATTTAATATTTTTTATTGGGATAAAGATTCTGTTATTATCTATTTTATTGTTAATTAAAATTAGTAAAAGTTAATAGGGTATTTATACACTATCGTATATTTTCAAAACATATGCTTATCAAGTTCATTAACTATTTTAATTTAATAATTTATCTCATCATCTAGTTACTAAAGGGTTAATGATATAATATATAAAGTAAATAATTGTTAAAATTTAGCCTAGTAAAACATATGGAGCTTCTACTGGGCGGGCTCCAATTCATGTTAATAGAATTACTGATAACTGAAGCAATGTCCACATATTTGGTATCTCCGTGTAGGGAATTTAATTTCTAGCTCATTTCCAAAGAGCTTTTCGAAAAATATTCAAAATTGCCTGATAAATCGGTAAAATATGGAAATTTAATGAGATTCAATACAAAACATCAGAAGTTGTCGCAAAAAAATTGAAAATCCTTGAAGCTGAAGCAATGTCCAGATATTTGGTATCTCCGTGTAGGAAATTTAATTTGCAGCTCATTTCCGCAGACCTTTTTCGAAAAATATTCAAAAGTGCGCGAGAAATCGGTAAAATATGAAAATTTAATGAGATTCAATACAAAACATCAGAATTTGTCGCAAAAAATTTAAAATCCTTAAAACTGAAGCAATGCCCACATATTTGGTATCTCCGAGTAGTGAATTTAATTTCCAGCTCATTTCCCCAGACCTTTTCGAAAACTATTCAACATTGGCCGAAAAATTGAAATCCTTAAAGGTGCAGCAATCCCTACATATCTGGTATCTCTGTATAGGGAATTTAATTTCCAGCACATTTCTGCAGACTTTTTCGAAAAATATTCAAAATTGCCCGAGTAATCGGTAAAATATGGAAATTTAATGAGATTCAATACAAAACATTGTATTTGTCGAAAGAAATTGAAAAACTTTAATACTAAAGCAATTCCCACATATTTGGTATCTCCGTATATGGAATTTAATTTCCAGCTCATTTCCGCAGACCTTTTTCGAAAAATATTCAAAAGTGCGCGAGAAATCGGTAAAATATGAAAATTTAATGAGATTCAATACAAAACATCAGAATTTGTCGCAAAAAATTTAAAATCCTTAAAACTGAAGCAATGCCCACATATTTGGTATCTCCGAGTAGTGAATTTAATTTCCAGCTCATTTCCCCAGACCTTTTCGAAAACTATTCAACATTGGCCGAAAAATTTGAAATCCTTAAAGGTGCAGCAATCCCTACATATCTGGTATCTCTGTATAGGGAATTTAATTTCCAGCACATTTCTGCAGACTTTTTCGAAAAATATTCAAAATTGCCCGAGTAATCGGTAAAATATGGAAATTTAATGAGATTCAATACAAAACATCAGAATTTGTCGCAAAAAATTGAAAATCCTTAAAACTTAAGCAATGCCCACATATTTGGTATCTCAGTGTTGGAAATTTAATTTCGAGCACATTTCCGGAGATCTGTTTGAAAAATATTCAAGATTGCCCGAGAAATCGGTAAAATATCAAAATTTAATGAGATTCAATACAAAACATCAGAATTTGTCGCAAAAAATTGAAAATCTTTAAAACTGAAGCAATCCCCACATATTTGGTATCTCCGTGTAGGGAATTTAATTTCTAGCGCATTTCCGAAGATCTGTTCGAAAAATATTCAAAATTGCCCGAGATATCGGTAAAATATGAAAATTTAATAAGATTCAATACAAAACATTGTATTTGTCGCAAGAAATTGAAAAACTTTAATACTAAAGCAATTCCCACACATTTGGTATCTCCGTATATGGAATTTAATTTCCAGCTCATTTCCGCAGACCTTTTCGACAAATATTCAAAATTGCCTGAGAAATCGGTAAAATATGGAAATTTAATGAGATTCAATACAAAACATTGTATTTGTCGAAAGAAATTGAAAAACTTTAATACTAAAGCAATTCCCACATATTTGGTATCTCCGTATATGGAATTTAATTTCCAGCTCATTTCCGCAGACCTTTTCGGAAAATATTTAAAATTGCCCGATAAATCGGTAAAATATGGAAATTTAATGAGATTCAATACAAAACATCAGAATTTGTCGTAAAAAATTGAAAATCTTTAAAACTGAAGCAATCCCCATATATTTGGTATCTCCGTGGAGGGAATTTAATTTCCAGCGCATTTCCGAACATCTGTTCGAAAAATATTCAAAATTGCCCGAGAAATCGGTAAAAAATGGAAATGTAATGAGATTCAATACAAAACATCGGAATTTATCGCAAAACTGGAAAAACTAAAGCAATTCCCACATATTTGGTATCTCCGTGTAGGGATTTTAATTTGCAGCTCATTTCCGAAGATGTTTTCGAAAAATATTCAAAATATCGCGATAAATCGGTAAAATATGGAAATTTAATTAGATTCAATACAAAACATCAGAATTTGTCGCAAAAAATTGAAAATCCTTAAAACTGAAGCAATCAACACATATTTGGTATCTCCGTGTAGTGATTTTTATTTCCAGCGCATTTCCGAAGATCTGTTCGAAAAATATTCAAAATTGCCCGAGAAATCGGTAAGATATGGAAATTTAATGAGATTCAATACAAAACATAAGAATTTGTCGCAAAAAATTGAAAATCTTTAAAACTGAAGCAATCCCCACATATTTGGTATCACCGTGTAGGGAATTTAATTTCCAGCGCATTTCCGAAGATCTGTTCGAAAAATATTCAAAATTGCCCTAGAAATCGGTAAAATATGGAAATTTAATGAGATTCAATACAAAACATCATAATTTGTCGCAAAAAATTGAATATCCTTAATACTGAATTAATCATCACATATTTGGTATCTCCGTGTAGGAATTTTAATTTCCAGTGCATTTCCGAAGATCTTTTCGAAAAATATTCAAAATATCCCGAAAAATCGGTAAAATATGGAAATTTAATGAGATTCAATACAAAACATCAGAATTTGTCGCAAAAAATTGAAAATCTTTAAAACTGAAGTAATCCCCACATATTTGGTATCTCCGTGTAGGAATTTTAATTTCCAGTATATTTCCGAAGATCTTTTCGAAAAATATTCAAAATTGCCCGTGAAATCGGTAAAATATGGAAATTTAATGAGATTCAATACAAAACATCAGAATTTGTCGCAAAAAATTGAAAATCTTTAAAACTGAAGCAATCCCCACATATTTGGTATCTCCGTGTAGGGAATTTAATTTCCACCGCATTTCCGAAGATCTGTTCGAAAAATATTCAAAATTGCCCGAGAAATCGGTAAAATATAAAAATTTAATGAGATTCAATACAAAACATCATAATTTGTCGCAAAAAATTGAAAATCCTTAATACTGAATTAATCATCACATATTTGGTATCTCCGTGTAGGAATTTTAATTTCCAGTATATTTCCGAAGATCTTTTCGAAAAATGTTCAAAATATCCCGTGAAATCGGTAAAATATGGAAATTTAATGAGATTCAATACAAAACATCAGAATTTGTCGCAAAAAATTGAAAATCTTTAAAACTGAAGCAATCCCCACATGTTTAGTATCTCCGTGTAGGGAATATAATTTCCAGCGCATTTCAAAAGATCTTTTCGAAAAATATTCAAAATATCCCGAGAAATCGGTAAAATATGGAAATTTAATTAGATTCAATACAAAACATCAGAATTTTTCGCAAAAAATAGAAAATCCTTAAAGCTGAAGCAATCACCACATATTTGGTATCTCCGTGTAGGGAATATAATTTCCAGCGCATTTCAGAAGATCTTTCCGAAAAATATTCCAAATATCCCGATAAATCGCTAAAATATGGAAATTTAAGTAGATTCAATACAAAACATCAGAACTTGTCGCAAAAAATTGTAAATCCGTAAAGCTGAAGCAATCACCACATATTTGGTATCTCCGTGTAGGGATTTTAATTTGCAGCTCATTTCCGAAGACCTTCTCGAAAAATATTCAAAATTGCCCGAGAAATCGGTAAAAAATGGAAATGTAATGAGATTCAATATAAAACATCGGAATTTATCGCAAAGTGGAAAAACTAAAGCAATGCCCACATATTTGGTATCTCCGTGTAAGGAATATAATTTGCAGCGCATTTCCGAAGATCTTTTCGAAATATATTCAAAATATCCCGATAAATCGGTAAAATATGGAAATTTAAATAGATTCAATACAAAACATCAGCATTTGTCGCAAAAAATTTAAAATCCTTAAAGCTGAAGCAATCACCACATATTTGGTATCTCCGTGTAGGGATTTTAATTTGCATGTCATTTCCGAAGACCTTCTCGAAAAATATTCAAAATTGCCCGAGAAATTGGTAAAAAATTGAAATTTAGTGAGATTCAATACAAAACGTCGGAATTTGTTGCAAAAAATTGAAAATCCTTAAAACTGAAGCAATCACCACATATTTGGTATATCCGTGTCATCATCATCCATGGTTCGACAACCCAGGTCGGGTCTTGACCTCCTCTAATTTTCGCCGCCAATTATCTCTGTTTTGACAAACAGTTCTCCAATTTGCTGCACCAATTTTAGTAGCATCCTGGTCAACTCCATCTAACCATCTTAACTTTGCCCTGCCCGGATTTCTCCTACCTTCCGGTTTATTTGTTATCGCTACTTTTACCGGGTTTTCATCTGCTAATCTCATCACATGACCAGCCCATCTCAATCTACTAATTTTTATAAATTTTACAACATCAATTTCCTTGTAGATACAATATAATTCCCGATTATGCCTACGTCTCCACACACCACTATCGTTGACTGGTCCAAATATCCTTCTCAGTATTTTTCGTTCAAATACGCCAAGTCTGCGTATTTGAACGAAAAATACTGAGAAGGATATTTGGACCAGTTTCATCTGCTTTGCTAAATTTCCATGTTTCTGCTGCATACGTGAGTATTGGTCTGATTAATGTTTTGTACATTAAAATTTTGGTTTTTCTTGATAGTAACCGCGATTTCAGATGATTTCTAAGGCTAAAGTAGCTTCTATTTGCAGCTACTATTCTTCTTTTAATTTCTTTAGTTGTGTCATTTTTACTATCTATTAGTGAACCAAGATACACAAAATCATCTACAACTTCTATGTTATTATCACCTATCACCAATACTCGACCTAACATTCTTCTTTTTTGTTGCGAGTTTGAAGCCAGCATAATTTTTGTTTTTGCTTCATTTATGGATACTCCCATCTTTTTCGCAGCATCCTGAAGTTTACTAAAATTTTCTTTTGCTCCTACTAATGACCTTGAGATTAAATCAATATCATCAGCATATGCAGCAATCTGTGTTGACTTGTTGTATATTGTACCTTTTGTTTCTAGACGGGAAATTCGTATAACTTTTTCTAATGCTAAATTAAACAGTAAACAGGCTAATGCATCACCTTGTCGCACGCCGTTATTGGTTGTAAATATATCAGATGATTCATTTTGTATCTTAACTTTACATTGTACGCTACTCATTGTTGCTTTTGTTAATTTAATAAGTTTTTGCGGTATGCCGAATTCTGCCATTGCTTTGTATAGCTCTTCTCTATTTATGCTATCATAAGCAGCTTTAAAATCAACAAATATATGATATGAATCAATATTAAATTCTAGATTTTTGTCTAACGTTTGTCTGACTGTGTGTATTTGGTCTATTGTTGATCTTGATGGTCTAAACCCACATTGATAATTTCCTATTATTCTTTCGCTATAGGGTCTTAACTTATTGCACAGTACATTACCAAAAACTTTGTACGCTACATTAAGTAGGGTTATTCCTCTGTAGTTATTACAGTCATTTATGTTTCCCTTTTTATGCAATGGGCATATTAATCCAATATTCCATTCATCTGGTAATACTTCAGCATTCCATATTTGCACAATTAAATTATGAATATATTCATGCAACAGCTCACCGCCACACTTTATCATTTCAGCTACAATGCCATATCCGTGTAGTGATTTTAATTTGCACACTTTATCATTTCAGCTACAACTACATATCCGTGTAGTGATTTTAATTTGCAGCTCATTTTCGAAACCTTTTCGAAAAATATTCAAAATTGCCCGAGAAATCGGTAAAATATAAAAATTTAATGAGATTCAATACAAAACATCAGAATTTGTCGCAAAAAATTCAAAATCTTTAAAACTGAAGCAATCCCCACATGTTTGGTATCTCCGTGTAGGGAATATAATTTCCAGCGCATTTCCGAAGAACTTTTCGAAAAATATTCAAAATATCCCGATAAATCGGTAAAATATGGAAATTTAATTAGATTCAATACAAAACATCAGAATTTGTCGCAAAAAATTGAAAATCCTTAAAGCTGAAGCAATCACCACATATTTGGTATCTCCGTGTAGGGATTTTAATTTGCAGCTCATTTCCGAAGACCTTCTCGAAAAATATTCAAAATTGCCCGAGAAATCGGTAAAAAATGGAAATGTAATGAGATTCAAAACAAAACATCGGAATTTATCGCAAAAATTGAAAAACTAAAGCAATTCCCACATATTTGGTATCTCCGTGTAGGGATTTTAATTTGCAGCTCATTTCCGAAGACCTTCTCGAAAAATATTCAAAATTGCCCGAGAAATCGGTAAAAAATGGAAATGTAATGAGATTCAATACAAAACATCGGAATTTATCGCAAAACTGGAAAAACTAAAGCAATTCCCACATATTTGGTATCTCCGTGTAAGGAATATAATTTCCAGCGCATTTCCGAAGAACTTTTCGAAAAATATTCAAAATATCCCGATAAATCGGTAAAATATGGAAATTTAATTAGATTCAATACAAAACATCAGAATTTGTCGCAAAAAATTGAAAATCCTTAAAGCTGAAGCAATCACCACATATTTGGTATCTCCGTGTAGGGATTTTAATTTGCAGCTCATTTCCGAAGACCTTCTCGAAAAATATTCAAAATTGCCCGAGAAATCGGTAAAAAATGGAAATGTACCACATATTTGGTATCTCCGTGTAGTGATTTTAATTTGCAGCTCATTTCCGAAGACCTTTTCGAAAAATTTTCAAAAGTGCCCGAGAAATCGGTAAAATATAAAAATTTAATGAGATTCAATACAAAACATCAGAATTTGTAGCACAAAATTGAAAATCCTTAAAACTAAAGCAATCACCACATATTTGGTATCTCCGTGTAAGGATTTTAATTTCCAGTGCATTTCCGAAGATTTTTTCGAAAAATATTCAAAATATCCCGAGAAATCGGTAAAATATGGAAATTTAATGAGATTCAATACAAAACATCGGAATTTGTCGCAAAAATTGAAAAACTTTAAAACTAAAGCAATTCCCACATATTTGGTATCTCCGTGTACGGATTTTAATATGCAGCTCATTTCCGAAGACCTTTTCGAAAAATATTCAAAAGTGCCCCAGAAATCTGTAAAATATGGAAAATTAATAAGATTCAATACCAAACATCAGAATTTGTCGCAAAAAATTGAAAATCCTTAAAACTGAAGCAATCACCACATATTTCGTATCTCCGTGTAGGGATTTTAAATTGCAGCTCATTTCCGAAGACCTTCTCGAACAATATTCAAAATTGCCCGAGAAATAGGTAAAAATTGGTATCTCCGTGTACGGATTTTAATTTCCAGCGCATTTCCGAAGATCTTTTCGAAAAATATTCAAAATATACCGATAAATCGGTAAAATATGGAAATTTAATTAGATTCAATATAAAACATCAGAATTTGTCGAAAAAAATTTAAAATCCTTAAAGCTGAAGCAATCATCACATATTTGGTATCTCCGTGTAGTGATTTTAATTTGCAGCTAATTTTCGAAGACCTTTTCGAAAAATATTCAAAAGTGCCCGAGAAATCGGTAAAATATAAAAATTTAATGAAATTCAATACAAAACATCAGAATTTGTCGCAAAAAAATTGAAAATCCTTAAAACTGAATTAATCATCACATATTTGGTATCTCCGTGTAAGAATTTTAATTTCCAGTACATTTCCGAAGATCTTTTCGAAAAATTATCAAAATATCCCGATAAATCCGTAAAATATGGAAATTTAATGAGATTTGTTGGGTACAACAAAATAATTTATTATATAAAAGTACTTATTATATACTAAATTATTATATACTCATATATAATATACTTGCTATATACTTATCGATATGATCACACGATCGTATCAACCACCAATTGCAATCGTGGAGAGATGTAAATTATCACTCTCAACAATGATAACAATTGTTCTAATTGTTATCTCATTATCTCATTATATTATCAGCTTATATAAGCACGCGTTAATCTCACTCGAATATAGTCAGTTATCGATGCTCAACAAGTGATTACCAAAAAACTTAAATAACATTATAATCAAACAGTGGACTTATTTTCTAAATTGAACTTATTATTAAATGTAATAGCCGAATTAAATTAATATTGTGATAAAATAATTAACTATTAAGTAACAATAAAGAACACAAGTTTTAACCAAGAATAAAACAAAATAGTTATTCTTTTTATATACTAAGATAACTATATTGGTGACCCCGACGTGATAAAACGGATTATTACATTTTAATAAAAAAAAAAAAAAAAAAAAACACATTTTTTTTTCTAATAAAAAATAAAACAGTCTATTCAAAATAAAATTTATTTGAAATCTTCATAAATCGTTATATAAAATAAAACTGTGGACTAAAAAAGTGCTAAAAATTAAAAAATTATATTTTTATAAAAAAACAGAAATTTTAATTGTGATGCTAATACAATTTAAATATCAAAAATCGTATATATGAATATGTAAACTACTTTACCCTTACATACAGTTTTATTAGTGACCAAAAAAGTCATTGATTATAAAATATTATAAAAGTTTTAGTACAGTCTAACTAACAATAAAAAACGGGAAATCACAGTAAAAATTCTTTTTCCTGAAATTTTGTTTCTCCAAAATAAAAAAGTGATTAAACAAAGAAAATTAAAAGAAAGCAACTAATCAACATAATTATATAAAATCCACAATCAACAATATCAAGATCTGCAAAAAAAAAAAAAAGCCCAGGAACAATAGCACCACGCTACCAGAAGTTACCGTAAAACAACCACGTGTTCCAGAAAACATCCATCGTGAGCACCACACCACACATATATATAGATATATATAGAAAAGAAAACCTTAAGTACCATTTCTGTTGTTTCATATAAAGAATTATAATTAAGTATTAAAAATCAACATTAAAATAAATCTCTATCAATTTTTTTTTGATTTTTCATATCCTAATTCATAGAATAGTAAATTTTTGAATATAAAATGAATTACTAAAAAATTAATATTAAAATAAATTTTATTGAATATTAAAAATAATCATTAAACATAGAACCATATACAATACAATTTCCTTAAAATATTTTAAATAATATAAATAGTTACAACTGGTAACCCTAAAACAAATAATTAATACAAATATATATTTTTACCATTTAAATAATAGATTTTTATATATAAATACATACATTACCATATAAACTCATTGAGCATCTCTATAACATGTATATTTTATAAACTTATAGAGCATATATAATTGACTCGGTATTATACCTACTAAAAAAAAAAAAAAAAAAAAAAAAAAAAACAAAAGAGAATACCAATCTCTATAATAAGTATATATTAATACACAACTAAATAAATATTAATATACAAGGTGTCCACATTTATACTGTATAACAACATACAATTATTTCGAAATACAGGGTAGTCTGTTTGATCTTACCGATAAGTAGATAAGAAAGTACAATTGTAAAAGAATAAATAATTAATCTAAATTGATTAAAAAAAATTAGATCTAAAAATATATTTAACTTCTATTTAACCTGAAAAATAATTTTTTTTTTTCTGAAATCTTATAAAAGTTTTTCGCATATCTTCGAATATTTTCGATCCTTCTTTTTATATAGCTTTATATCAAATCAATTAGTACAATGCCAGATACAGAACCACCCGAAATAAGTACAATAACGCGAATCAAATTGGCTCCGTTTTTTGACAAAAATCCCGAACTATGGTTTATAATAGCTGAAAGCCAATTCGCCTTACACAAGTCTATAAGAGACGATGATAAGTTCAACCATACACTTGCTGCGTTACCGCAGGATATAGCGCTGTCGGTTATCGATATTTTAAAAGAAACCGACAGTTCCGTACCCAAATACAAGAATCTAAAAAAGGCCTTAATAGAGAGACATAGCCTGTCCAAAGAAAAAAGACTAGATAACTTACTTTCTACACTAACCGAAATGGGTGACCAAACTCCATCAGAATTTTTCCGATTATTATTTAATCAAGTAGGTGACTCCGATCTCATTGACAAGGAACTGATCAAACGAATCTGGCTAAAACGACTACCTCACAATTTACGTACTTCGGTTGCTGCATGGGCTGACAAACCAATTGATGAAATTTTGCCCATAGCAGATAAAATTTGGGAAGTTTCGATACCTTCTAGCACAGTTGCAGAAGCGTCATGTTCCTATACATTCAATAAACAAAAAACTTCATCAATATTAACGCCAGCCGAACAAACACTCGCACAGGAGATAAGCGAAATTAAAAAACTCCTTAACAATCTTGATATCGACCACCGCGGCCGAAATACATACAGAAAGCCGAATCGGTTTAATAAAAATTATAATTCTCGTTCAAGACAAAGACCGCGATCTAGTTCTCGAAATGCATCAGGATTATGCTATTTCCACCATAAATTCGGTTCCCAAGCTAGAAAATGTAGAAAACCATGTACTTATAAGACAGAGACACCGTCCGCTACCCATAATTTAAACTAATACAGTCCACTGTTAACGCGGCTGACAGTGGAGAAATTAAAACACGCCGTCTTTTCATTAGAGATAAAGAAAGTTTGCTACAATTTTTAATTGATTCTGGTGCTGAAATTTCAGTAGTTCCATACAAATTATTTCCCCATGGAAACAAGGACCCAATATGTTCATTATCTGCCGCCAATGGCACCGAAATACCAACTTATGGAACCAAACTCCTTAAATTAAATCTCGGGTTAAGGCGGGCATTCACACATTTGTTCATACTGGCAGCAGTAGACAAACCAATTATCGGAGCAGACTTTTTAGCAAAACATAATTTACTGATCGACTTGAAAAACAGACGAATCATTGACAATTCCACTACACTGCAAGTTAACGCTACAATTGCCAACGTTTGTACACCTACTCCAAAAATTTTTAGCATCCAAAACGAATACGGGTATATCCTTAAAGAATTTCCCTCACTTACAGAACTACCTAACTACAACCACCCGGTAAAACACAATGTCCGACATTACATCGAAACTCAAGGTATAGCGCCATCCGGAAAACCTAGACGATTAGACGCCGAGAAATTCAAGGCTGCGAGCCTAGAATTTCAACACATGGTAGATATAGGCATCTGTCGTCCTTCGAACTCAAGGTTCGCATCGCCTCTACATATGGTAAAGAAGAAGGACAACGACTGGCGTCCTTGCGGCGACTACCGTCGTCTAAATGCCATCACCATTCCCGACAGATATCCTATCCCTCACATCCAAAGTTTTACAACACAGTTAGCCGGATGTAAGATTTTTTCCAAATTAGACTTAGTGCGAGCATATCACCAAATCCCTATGGCAGACGAAGACGTGAACAAAACCGCAATCACTACTCCATTCGGCCTATACGAATTCACTCGTATGCCTTACGGACTAAGAAATTCAGCTCAGACCTTCCAAAGGTTCTTAAACGAAGTAACTCGCGGCCTAGACTTCGTATTCTGCTATATCGACGATATATTAGTAGCCAGTAAATCAGAAGAAGAGCATAAAATGCATTTAAGATTGCTATTCACGCGTCTAGCTGAATTTGGCATTAACATAAAAACATCCAAATGTGTGTTTGGTGTAAAATCACTGAATTTCCTAAGTCATAATATCTCAGAAATTGGCATTCTACCCTCACAAGACAAGGTCGATGCCATAAAAAATTTTCCGGAACCGACAACTATTAAACAAATACAAAGATTTTTGGGCATGGTTAATTATTACCACCGCTTTATACCGCGATTAGCAAAATCTTTAGGACCAATCCACACCCATTTAGCAACTCTAATAAAAAAAGGAAAAAACAAAAAATATTTTTCTTGGCCTGAGGATTGCAATGTTAAATTTAACGAAGTAAAACATTCTCTTGCCTCCGCTACGCTACTCGCTCATCCGCTTGAGCATGCAAAATATAATATAACTACCGATGCGTCTAACACAGCTGTTGGGGCCGTACTTCAACAGTACAATGAAAAGCAATGGGAACCACTAGGTTTCTTTTCAAAAAAACTTTCGCCGACTGAATCAAATTATTCAGCATTTGACAGGGAGCTATTAGCCATTTACCTGGCCATTAAACACTTTAGATATTTTGTCGAAGGTAGAGAATTTTCAATCTTTACTGACCACAAACCCTTATGTGCAGCCATAACTTCCAAGTCAGAACGTAGCCCACGACAATTACGTCATTTAGATTATATAGCACAGTTCACAAACGATATACGACACATTCAAGGTAAACATAATGTAGTTAGCGACTGTCTATCGCGATACAACGAACGAGAGCCCGAACTGTCAGCATTGACATTAAAGGACCTACCAAACATTCAAAATCAAGACGACGAACTTAAACAACTAATTCAGAACCCGACCAACATGTCGAAAATACAGTTGGAGTTAATTAAATTACCAGACTGCGACGACAAAGTTTGGTGCAACGTGTCTAACGGTAAACATTGCCCCTTCGTTCCAAAAATCCTTAGACAGAAAATTTTCGATAGTCTTCATGGTTTAGCACACCCTGGTGTTAGGGCAACACGAAAACTTGTAGCTTCAAAATACTTTTGGCCACAAATGAACATAGACGTAGGCTACTGGGCCAAATCGTGCCTCGGATGCCAACGGGCAAAAGTAAATAGACATACAAAATCTCCTCTAGTAAAATTCGATATTCCTAGCGGTAGGTTCGAACATATCCATGTGGATATCGTCGGACCACTCCCTATTTCAGCCGGAGATACGTATATACTCACCGTAGTCGACCGATTCACCCGTTGGCCCGAAGGTTACCCAATGAAAGACATGACGGCACTAACGGTAGCCACGACACTATATCAAAACTACATCACTAGATTCGGAATCCCTTCAGTGGTCACTACAGACCAAGGTGTTCAATTCGAGTCAAAAATGTTCAGAGAATTAGGTAAACTTATCGGTTTTCACAGAATCCGCACAACAGCTTACAATCCAAAAGCTAACGGCATGGTGGAACGTTTCCACAGGCAGCTAAAAGCCGCTATTAAAGCACGCTGCAACACCATCCATTGGAGCTTTGAACTCCCAACCGTCCTTATGGGCATTAGAAGCTCAATAAAGGAAGACCTTGACTGTACCCCAGCTGAGTTGGTATACGGCCAACCAATCGTAGTTCCAGGCGAATTTTTTGTAGCAAGATCACAAGCAAAACCTGATGATCCGCAATTTATAACGAATCTACGTGAAAACATGCGACATATCATACCAACGCCCCCGCGCGAACATAAACAAAACGATATCTTTGTTCCAAAATCGCTTGAAACATGCTCACACGTTTTTGTTCGCGTTGACAAGGTCAGAGGACCACTAACGAACCCCTACGTAGGACCCTACAAAATAATTCGAAGAATGCGAAAAACATATACAATCGATGTTAATGGTAAAAATCAAAACATTAGCATTGATAGAATAAAACCGGCGTTCGGAATAACGTCCATTTCGTAAACTAGTTTCCGATCCAGAAGGGGGGTACTGTTGGGTACAACAAAATAATTTATTATATAAAAGTACTTATTATATACTAAATTATTATATACTCATATATAATATACTTGCTATATACTTATCGATATGATCACACGATCGTATCAACCACCAATTGCAATCGTGGAGAGATGTAAATTATCACTCTCAACAATGATAACAATTGTTCTAATTGTTATCTCATTATCTCATTATATTATCAGCTTATATAAGCACGCGTTAATCTCACTCGAATATAGTCAGTTATCGATGCTCAACAAGTGATTACCAAAAAACTTAAATAACATTATAATCAAACAGTGGACTTATTTTCTAAATTGAACTTATTATTAAATGTAATAGCCGAATTAAATTAATATTGTGATAAAATAATTAACTATTAAGTAACAATAAAGAACACAAGTTTTAACCAAGAATAAAACAAAATAGTTATTCTTTTTATATACTAAGATAACTATAGATTCAATACAAAACATCAGAATTTGTCGCAAAAAATTGAAAATCTTTAAAACTGAAGCAATCCCCACATGTTTGGTATCTCCGTGTAGGGAATATAATTTCCAGCGCATATCAGAAGATCTTTACGAAAAATATTCAAAATATCCCGATAAATCGGTAAAATATGGAAATTTAATTAGCTGAAGCAATCACCACATATTTGGTATCTCCGTGTAGGGATTTTAATTTACAGCTCATTTCCGAAGATCTTTTCGAAAAATATTCAAAATTGCCCGAGAAAACGGTTAAAAATGGAAATGTAATGAGATTCAATACAAAACATCGGAATTTATCGCAAAATTGAAAAACTAAAGAAATTCCCACATATTTGGTATCTCCGTGTAGGGATTTTAATTTCCAGCTCATTTCCTAAGACCTTCTCGAAAAATATTCAAAATTGCCCGAGAAAACGGTAAAAAATGGAAATGTAATGAGATTCAATACAAAACATCGGAATTTATCGCAAAAACTTTAAAACTAAAGCAATTCCCACATATTTGGTATCTCCGTGTACGGATTTTAATTTGCAGCTCATATCCGAAGACCTTTTCGAAAAATATTGAAAAGTGCCCGAGAAATCGGTAAAATATGGAAATTTAATAAGATTAAATACAAAACATCAGAATTTGTCGCAAAAAATTGAAAATCATTAAAACTGAAGCAATCACCACATATTTGGTATTTTCGTGTAGGGATTTTTAATTTGCAGCTCATTTCCGAATACCTTTTCGAAAAATATTCAAAATTGCCCGAGAAATCGGTAAAATATGGAAATTTAATAAGATTCAATACAAAACATCAGAATTTGTCGCAAAAAATTGAAAATACTTAAAACTGAAGCAAACAGCACATATTTGGTATCTCCGTGTAGGGATTTTAAATTGCAGATCATTTCCGAAGACCTTCTCGAAAAATATGCAAAATTGCCCGAGAAATGGGTAAAAAATGGAAATTTAATGAGATTAAATACAAAACATCGGAATTTGTCGCAAAAATTGAAAAACTTTTAAACTAAAGCAATTCCCACATATTTGGTATCTCCGTGTACGGATTTTAATTTGCAGCTCATTTCCGAAGACCTTTTCGAAAAATATTCAAAAGTGCCCGAGAAATCGGTAAAATATGGAAATTTAATAAGATTCAATACAAAACATCAGAATTTGTGGCACAAAATTGAAAATCCTTAAAACTAAAGCAATCACCACATATTTGGTATCTCCGTGTAGGGATTTTAATTTCCAGTGCATTTCCGAAAATCTCTTCGAAAAATATTCAAAATATACCGAGAAATCGGTAAAATATGGAAATTTAATGAGATTTAATTCAAAACATCAGAATTTGTAGCAAAAAATTGAAAATCTTTAAAACTGAAGCAATCACCACATATTTGGTATCTCCGTGTAGGGATTTTAATTTGCAGCTGATTTCCGAAGACCTTCTCGAAAAATATTCAAAATTGCCCGAGAAATCGGTAAAAAATGGAAATTTAATGAGATTCAATACAAAACATCAGAATTTGTCGCAAAAAAATTAAAATCCTTAAAACTGAAGCAATCCCCACATATCTGGTATCTCCGAGTAGGGAATTTAATTTCCAGCTCATTTCCGAAGACCTCTTCGAAAAATATTCAAAACTGCCCGAGAAATCGGTAAAATATGAAAATTTAATGAGATTCAACACAAAACATCTGAATTTGTCGCAAAAAATTGAAAATCCTTAAAACTGAAGCAATCCCCACATATCTGGTATCTCCGAGTAGGGAATTTAATTTCCAGCTCATTTC
>OZ010645.1:32740905-32868307 GCA_963932195.1 Empis livida | reverse complement strand
CATTTCCGAAGACCTTTTCGAAAATATTCAAAATTGCCCGAGAAATCGGTAAAATATGGAAATTTAATGAGATTCAATGCTAAATATCAGAATTTGTCGCAAAAAATTTAAAATCCTTAAAACTGAAGCAAGTTTGGTATCTCCGTGTAGGGAATTTAATTTCCAGCTCAATTTCGAAGACCATTTCGAAAGATATTCAACATTGCCCGAGAAATCGGTAAAATATGGAAATTTAATCAGATTCAATACAAAACATAAGAATTTGTCGCAAAAAATTGAAAATCCTTAAAACTGAAGCAATCCCCACAGGTTTGGTATCCCGTGTAGGGTATTTAAGTTCCAGCTCATTTCCGAAGATCTTTTCGAAAATATTCAAAATTGCCCGAGAAATCGGTAAAATATGAAAATTTAATAAGTTCAATACTAAATATCAGAATTTGTCGCAAAAAGTTTTAAAAACCTTAAAACTGAAGCAATCTCCACATATTTGGTATCTCCGTGTAGGGAATTTAATTTCCAGCTCAATTTCGAAGACCATTTCGAAAGATATTCAACATTGCCCGAGAAATCGGTAAAATATGGAAATTTAATCAGATTCAATACAAAACATAAGAATTTGTCGCAAAAAATTGAAAATCCTTAAAACTGAAGCAATCTCCTCATATTTGGTATCTCCGTGCAGGGAATTTAAGTTTCAGCTCATTTCGAAGACCTTTTCGAAAAATATTCAAAATTGTCCGAGAAATCGGTGAAATATGGAAATTTAATGAGATTCAATACTAAATATCAGAATTTGTCGCAAAAAATTGAAAAACCTGAAAACTGAAGCAATCTCCACATATTTGGTATCCCGTGTAGGGTATTTAAGTTCCAGCTCATTTCCGAAGACCTTTTCGAAAAATATTCAAAATTGAGCGAGAAATCGGTGAAATATAAAATTTTAATGAGATTCAATACTAAATATCAGAATTTGTCGCAAAAAATTGAAACTCCTTAAAACTGAAGCAATCCCCACATATCTGGTTTCTTCGAGTAGGGAATTTAATTTCCAGCTCAATTTCGAAGACCATTTCGAAAGATATTCAACATTGCCCGAGAAATCGGTAAAATATGGAAATTTAATCAGATTCAATACAAAACATAAGAATTTGTCGCAAAAAATTTAAAATCCTTAAAACTGAAGCAATCCCCACAGGTTTGGTATCTCCGTGTAGGGAATTTAAGTTCCAGCTCATTTCCGAAGACCTTTTCGAAAAATATTCAAAATTGAGCGAGAAATCGGTGACATATGAAATTTTAATGAGATTCAATACAAAACAGCAGAATTTGTCACAAAAAATTGAAAATCCTTAAAACTGAAGCAATCCCCACATGTTTGGTATCTCCGTGTAGGGAATTTAATTTCCAGCTCAATTTCGAAGACCATTTCGAAAGATATTCAACATTGCCCGAGAAATCGGTAAAATATGGAAATTTAATCAGATTCAATACAAAACATAAGAATTTGTCGCTAAAAATTGAAATCCTTAAAACTGAAGCAATTCCACATGTTTGGTATCTCCGTGTAGGGAATTTAATTTCCAGCTCAATTTCGAAGACCATTTCGAAAGATATTCAACATTGCCCGAGAAATCGGTAAAATATGGAAATTTAATCAGATTCAATACAAAACATAAGAATTTGTCGCAAAAAATTTAAAATCCTTAAAACTGAAGCATAATCCCCACAGGTTCGGTATCTCCGTGTAGGGTATTTAAGTTCCAGCTCATTTCCGAAGATCTTTTCGAAAAATATTCAAAATTACCCGAGAAATCGGTAAAATATGAAAATTTAATGAGTTCAATACTAATATCAGAATTTGTCGCAAAAAGTTTTAAAAACCTTAAATCTCCACATATTTGGTATCTCCGTGCAGGGAATTTAAGTTCCAACTCATTTCCGAAGACCTTTTCGAAAAATATTCAAAATTGAGCGAGAAATCGGTGAAATATGAAATTTTAATGAGATTCAATACAAAACAGCAGAATTTGTCGCAAAAAATTGAAAATCCTTAAAACTGAAACAATCTCCACATATCTGGTATCTTCGAGTAGGGAATTTCCAGCTCATTTCCGAAACCCTTCTCGAAAACTATTCAAAATTGCCGACAAATCGGTAAAATAAACAAATTTAATGAGATTCAATACAAAACATCAGAATTTGTCGCAAAAAAATTGAAAAACCTTAAAACTGAAGCAATACCCACATATCTGGTATCTCCGAGTAGGGAATTTAATTTCCAGCTCATTTCCGAAGACCTCTTCGAAAAATATTCAAAATTGCCCGAGAAATCGGTACAATATGGAAATTTAATGAGCTTCAATACAAAACATAAGAATTTGTCGCTAAAAATTGAAAATCCTTAAAACTGAAGCAATTCCCACATATCTGGTATCTTCGAGTAGGGAATTTAATTTCCAGCTCAATTTCGAAGACCATTTCGAAAGATATTCAACATTGCTCGAGAAATCGGTAAAATATGGAAA
This sequence comes from Empis livida, assembly GCA_963932195.1. Classification (NCBI taxonomy): domain Eukaryota; kingdom Metazoa; phylum Arthropoda; class Insecta; order Diptera; family Empididae; genus Empis; species Empis livida. Next base: position 32,865,782 of record OZ010645.1, on the reverse strand, counting down.
TTTAATCAGATACAATACAAAACATAAGAATTTGTCGCAAAAAATTGAAAATCCTTAAAACTGAAGCAATCTCCTCATATTTGGTATCTCCGTGCAGGGAATTTAAGTTCCAGCTCATTTCCGAAGACCTTTTCGAAAAATATTCAAAATTGAGAGAGAAATCGGTGAAATATGAAATTTTAATGAGATTCAATACAAAACAGCAGAATTTGTCGCAAAAAATTGAAAATCCTTAAAACTGAAACAATCTCCACATATCTGGTATCTTCGAGTAGGGAATTTCCAGCTCATTTCCGAAACCCTTTTCGAAAACTATTCAAAATTGCCGACAAATCGGTAAAATATCGAAATTTAATGAGATTCAATACAAAACATCAGAATTTGTCGCAAAAAAAATGAAAAACCTTAAAACTGAAGCAATCCCCACATATCTGGTATCTCCGAGTAGGGAATTTAATTTCCAGCTCATTTCCGAAGACTCTCTCGAAAAATATTCAAATTGCCCGAGAAATCGGTAAAATATGGAAATTTAATGAGATTCAATGGTAAATATCAGAATTTGTCGCAAAAAATTGAAAATCCTTAAAACTGAAGCAATCCCCACATATTTGGTATCTCCGTGTAGAGAATTTAATTTCTAGCGCATTTCCGAAGACCTTTTCGGAAAATATTCAATTGCCCGAGAAATCGGTAAAATATAGAAATTTAATGAGATTCAATACAAAACATCAGAATTTGTCGCAAAAAATTGAAAAAACTTAAAACTGAAGCCATCCCCATATATTTGGTAACTCCGTGTAGGGAATTTAATTTCCAGCCCTTTTCGAAACACTTCTCGAAAACTATTCAAAAATGCCGAGAAATCGGTAAAATATGGAAATTTAATAAGATTCAAATTCAATACAGAACATCAGAATTTGTAGCAAAAAATTGAAAATCCTTAAAACTGAAACAATCCCCACATATTTGATATCTCAGTGTAGGGAATTTAAGTTCCAGCTCATTTCCGAAGACCTTTTCGAAAAATATACAAAATTGCCCGAGAAATCGGTAAAATATGGAAATTTAATGAGCTTCAATACAAAACATCAGAATTTGTCGCAAAAAATTGAAAATCCTTAAAACTGAAGAAATCCCCACATATTTCGTATCTCCGTGTATATATTTGGTATCTTTGGTATCTCCGCACGGAATTTAAGTTCCAGATAATATACGAAGAGTTTTTGGAAAAATATTCAAAATTGCCCGAAAAATCGGTAAAATATGAAAATTTAATGAGACTCAATATAAAACATCAGAACTTGTTTCAAAAAATTTAAAATTCTTAAAACTGAAGCAAGCCCCACATATTTGGTATCTCCGTGTAGGGTATTTAGTTCCAGCTCATTTCCGAAGACTTTTTTCGAAAAATATTTAAAATAGCCCGAGAAATCGGTGAAATATGTAAATTTAATGAGATTCAATACTAAATATCAGAATTTGTCGCAAAAAATTAAAAAACCTTAAAACTGAAGCAATCCCCATATATTTGGTATCTCCGTGTAGGGAATTTAATTTCCAGCTCAATTTCGAAGACCATTTCGAAAGATATTCAATATTGCCCGAGAAATCGGTGTAATATGGAAATTTAATGAGATTCAATACTAAATATCAGAATTTGTCGCAAAAATTGAAAATCCTTAAAACTGAAGCAATCCCCACATATTTGGTATCTCCGTGTAGGGAATTTAATTTCCAGCTTATTTCCGAAGACCTTTTCGAAAATATTCAATTTTGTCGCAAAAAATTTACATACCTTAAAACTGAAACAATCTCCACATGTTTGGTATCTCCGTGTAGGGTATTTAAGTTCCAGCTCATTTCCGAAGACTTTTTCGAAAAATATTCAAAATTGCAGAGAAATCGGTGAAATATGGAAATTTAATGAGATTCAATACTAAATATCAGAATTTGTCGCAAAAAATTGAAAAACCTGAAAACTGAAGCAATCCCCACATGTTTGGTATCTCCGTGTAGGGTATTTAAGTTCCAGCTCATTTCCGAAGACCTTTTCGAAAAATATTCAAAATTGCCCGAGAAATCGGTGAAAATATGTAAATTTAATGAGATTCAATATTAAATATCAGAATTTGTCGCAAAAATTGAAAAACCTTAAAACTGAAGCAATCCCCACATGTTTGGTATCTCCGTGTAGGGAATTTAATTTCTAGCTCATTTCCGAAGACCTTTTCGAAAAATATTCAAAAATGCCCGAGAAATCGGTGAAATATGAAAACTTAATGAGATTCAATACAAAATATCAGAATTTGTCGCAAAAAATTGAAAAACTTGAAAACTGAAGCAAGCCCCACATATTTGGTATCTCCGTGTAGGAATTTAATTTCCAGCTCATTTCCGAAGACCTTTTCGAAAAATATTCAAAATTGCCCGAGAAATCGGTAAAATATAGAAATTTAATGAGATTCAATACAAAACATCAGAATTTGTCGCAAAAATTGCCAAACCTTAAAACTGAAGCAATCTCCACATGGTTTGGTATCTCCGTGTAGGGTATTTAAGTTCCAGCTCATTTCTGAAGAGTTTTTCGAAAAATATTCAAAATAGCCCGAGAAATCGGTAAAATAGGAAAATTTAATGAGATTCAATAATAAATATCAGAATTTGCCGCAAAAAATGGAAAAACCTTAAAACTGAAGCAATCCCCACACGTTTGGTACCTCCGTGTCGGGTATTTAAGTTCCAGCTCATTTCCGAAGACCTTTTCGAAAAATATTCAAAATTGCCCGAGAAATCGGTGAAATATGGAAATTTAATGAGATTCAATACTAAATATCAGAATTTGTCGCAAAAAATTGAAAAACCTGAAAACTGAAGCAATCCCCACATGTTTGGTATCTCCGTGTAGGGAATTTAAGTTCCAGCTCATTTCCGAAGACCTCTTCGAAAAATATTCAAAATTGCCCGAGAAATCGGTGAAATATAGAAATTTAATGAGATTCAATACAAAACATCAGAATTTGTCGCAAAAAATTGAAAATCCTTAAAACTAAAGCAATCTTCACATATTTGGTTTCTCCGTGCAGGGAATTTAAGTTCCCGCTCATTTCCGAAGACCTTTTCGAAAAATATTCAAAAATGCCCGAGAAATCGGTGTAATATGAAATTTTAATGAGATTCAATACAAAATATCAGAATTTGTCGCAAAAAATTGAAAATCTTTAAAACTGAAGCAATCCCCACATATTTGGTATCTCCGTGTAGGGAATTTAATTTCCAGCTCAATTTCGAAGACCATTTCGAAAGATATTCAGAATTGCCTGAGCAATCGGTGAAATTTGGAAACGTAATGAGATTCAATATTAAATACATATCAGAATTTGTCGCAAAAAATTGAACAAACTTAAAACTGAAGCAATCCCCACATGTTTGGTATCTCCGTGTAGGGAATTTAATTTGTAGCTCATTTCCTGAGACCTTTTCGAAAAATATTCAAAATTGCCCGAGAAATCGGTAAAATATAGAAATTTAATGAAATTTAATCCAAAACATCAGAATTTGTCGCAAAAAATTGAAAATCGTTAAAACTGAAGCAATCCCCATATATTTGGTATCTCCGTGTAGGGAATTTAATTTCTAGCTCATTTCCGAAGACCTTTTCGAAAAATATTCAAAATTGCCCGAGAAATCGGTAAAATATAGAAATTTAATGAGATTCAATACAAAACATCAGAATTTGTCGCAAAAAATTGAAAATCCTTAAAACTGAAGCAATCCCCACATATTTGGTTTCTCCGTGTATGTAATTTAATTTCCAGCTTATTTCCGAAGACCTTTTTGAAAGATATTCAAAATTGCCCGAGAAATCGGTAATGAGATTCAATACTAAATATCAGGATTTGTCGCAAAAAATTGATAATCCTTACAACTGAAGCAATCCTCACATATTTAGTATTCTCGTGCACGGAATTTAAGTTCCAGCTCATTTCCGAAGACCTCTTCGAAAAACATTCAAAATTGACGGCGAAATCGGTAAAATATGGAAATTTAATGAGCTTCAATACAAAACATTACAATTTGTTGCAAAAAATTGAAAACCCTAAAACTGAAGCAATCCCCTCCCCATATATTTGGTATCTCCGTGTAGGGAATTTAATTTCCAGCTCAATTTCGAAGACCATTTCGAAAGATATTCAATATTGCCCGAGAAATCGGTGTAATATGGAAATTTAATGAGATTCAATACTAAATATCAGAATTTGTCGCAAAAAATTGAAAATCCTTAAAACTGAAGCAATCCCCACATATTTGGTACCTCCGTGTAGGGAATTTAATTTCCAGCTTATTTCCGAAGACCTTTTCGAAAAATATTCAATTTTGTCGCAAAAAATTTACATACCTTAAAACTGAAACAATCTCCACATGTTTGGTATCTCCGTGTAGGGTATTTAAGTTCCAGCTCATTTCCGAAGACTTTTTCGAAAAATATTTAATATTGCCCGAGAAATCGGTAAAATAGGAAAATTTAATGAGATTCAATACTAAATATCAGAATTTGTCGCAAAAAATTGAAAAACCTTAAAACTGAAGCAATCCCCACACGTTTGGTACCTCCGTGTCGGGTATTTAAGTTCCAGCTCATTTCCGAAAACCTTTTCGAAAAATATTCAAAATTGCCCGAGAAATCGGTGAAATATGTAAATTTAATGAGATTCAATACTAAATATCAGAATTTGTCGCAAAAAATTGAAAAACCTTAAAACTGAAGCAATCCCCACATGTTTGGTATCTCCGTGTAGGGATTTTAAGTTCCAGCTCATTTCCAAAGACCTTTTCGAAAAATATTCAAAAATGCCCGAGAAATCGGTGTAATATGAAATTTTAATGAGATTCAATACAAAATATCAGAATTTGTCGCAAAAAATTGAAAAACCTTAAAACTGAAGCAAGCCCCACATATTTGGTATCTCCGTGTAGGGAATTTAATTTCCAGCTCATTTCCGAAGACCTTTTCGAAAAATATTCAAAATTGCCCGAGAAATCTGTAAAATATAGAAATTTAATGAGATTCAATACAAAACATCAGAATTTGTCGCAAAAAATTGCCAAACCTTAAAACTGAAGCAATCTCCACATGTTTGGTATCTCCGTGTAGGGTATTTAAGTTCCAGCTCATTTCTGAAGAGTTTTTCGAAAAATATTCAAAATAGCCCGAGAAATCGGTAAAATAGGAAAATTTAATGAGATTCAATACTAAATATCAGAATTTGTCGCAAAAAATGGAAAAACCTTAAAACTGAAGCAATCCCCACACGTTTGGTACCTCCGTGTCGGGTATTTAAGTTCCAGCTCATTTCCGAAAACCTTTTCGAAAAATATTCAAAATTGCCCGAGAAATCGGTGAAATATGTAAATTTAATGAGATTCAATACTAAATATCAGAATTTGTCGCAAAAAATTGAAAAACCTGAAAACTGAAGCAATCCCCACATGTTTGGTATCTCCGTGTAGGGAATTTAATTACCAGCTCATTTCCGAAGACCTTTTCGAAAAATATTCAAAATTGCCCGAGAAATCGGTGAAATATGGAAATTTAATGAGATTCAATACAAAACATCAGAATTTGTCGCAAAAAATTGAAAATCCTTAAAACTAAAGCAATCTTCACATATTTGATTTCTCCGTGCAGGGAATTTAAGTTCCCGCTCATTTCCGAAGACCTTTTCGAAAAATATTCAAAAATGCCCGAGAAATCGGTGTAATATGAAATTTTAATGACATTCAATACAAAATATCAGAATTTGTTGCAAAAAATTGAAAATCTTTAAAACTGAAGCAATCCCCACATATTTGGTATCTCCGTGTAGGGAATTTAATTCCCAGCTCAATTTCGAAGACCATTTCGAAAGATATTCAGAATTGCCTGAGAAATCGGTGAAATTTGGAAACGTAATGAGATTCAATATTAAATACATATCAGAATTTGTCGCAAAAAATTGAACAAACTTAAAACTGAAGCAATCCCCACATGTTTGGTGTAGGGAATTTAATTTGTAGCTCATTTCCTGAGACCTTTTCGAAAAATATTCAAAATTGCCCGAGAAATCGGTAAAATATAGAAATTTAATGAAATTTAATCCAAAACATCAGAGTTTGTCGCAAAAAATTGAAAAACCTTAAAACTGAAGCAATCCCCATATATTTGGTATCTCCGTGTAGGGAATTTAATTTCCAGCTCATTTCCGAAGACCTTTTCGAAAAATATTCAAAATTGCCCGAGAAATCGGTAAAATATAGAAATTTAATGAGATTCAATACAAAACATCAGAATTTGTCGCAAAAAATTGAAAATCCTTAAAACTAAAGCAATCTTCACATATTTGGTTTCTCCGTGCTGGGAATTTAAGTTCCCGCTCATTTCCGAAGACTTTTTTGAAAGATATTCAAAATTGCCCGAGAAATCGGTAATGAGATTCAATACTAAATATCAGAATTTGTCGCAAAAAATTGAAAATCCTTACAACTGAAGCAATCCTCACATATTGGGTATCCCTGTGTAGGGAATTTAAGTTCCAGCTCATTTCCGAAGACCTCTTCGAAAAATGTTCAAAATTGACGGCGAAATCGGTAAAATATGGAAATTTAATGAGCTTCAATACAAAACATTACAATTTGTTGCAAAAAATTGAAAACCCTAAAACTGAAGCAATCCCCATATATTTGGTATCTCCGTGTAGGGAATTTAATTTCCAGCTCAATTTCGAAGACCATTTCGAAAGATATTCAATATTGCCCGAGAAATCGGTGAAATATGGAAATTTAATGAGATTCAATACTAAATATCAGAATTTGTCGCAAAAAATTGAAAATCCTTAAAACTAAAGCAATCTTCACATATTTGATTTCTCCGTGCAGGGAATTTAAGTTCCCGCTCATTTCTGAAGACCTTTTCGAAAAATATTCAAAAATGCCCGAGAAATCGGTGTAATATGAAATTTTAATGACATTCAATACAAAATATCAGAATTTGTCGCAAAAAATTGAAAATCTTTAAAACTGAAGCAATCCCCACATATTTGGTATCTCCGTGTAGGGAATATATTCATATATTTGGTATCTCCGTGTAGGGAATTTAATTTCCAGCTCAATTTCGAAGACCATTTCGAAAGATAGTCAGAATTGCCTGAGAAATCGGTGAAATTTGGAAACGTAATGAGATTCAATATTAAATACATATCAGAATTTGTCGCAAAAAATTGAACAAACTTAAAACTGAAGCAATCCCCACATGTTTGGTATCTCCGTGTAGGGAATTTAATTTGTAGCTCATTTCCTGAGACCTTTTCGAAAAATATTCAAAATTGCCCGAGAAATCGGTAAAATATAGAAATTTAATGAGATTCAATACAAAACATCAGAATTTGTCGCAAAAAATTGAAAATCCTTAAAACTAAAGCAATCTTCACATATTTGATTTCTCCGTGCAGGGAATTTAAGTTCCCGCTCATTTCCGAAGACCTTTTCGAAAAATATTCAAAAATGCCCGAGAAATCGGTGTAATATGAAATTTTAATGAGATTCAATACAAAATATCAGAATTTGTCGCAAAAAATTGAAAATCCTTAAAACTGAAGCAATCCCCACATATTTGGTATCTCCGTGTAGGGAATTTAATTTCCAGCTCAATTTCGAAGACCATTTCGAAAGATATTCAGAATTGCCTGAGAAATCGGTGAAATTTGGAAACGTAATGAGATTCAATATTAAATACATATCAGAATTTGTCGCAAAAAATTGAACAAACTTAAAACTGAAGCAATCCCCACATGTTTGGTATCTCCGTGTAGGGAATTTAATTTGTAGCTCATTTCCTGAGACCTTTTCGAAAAATATTCAAAATTGCCCGAGAAATCGGTAAAATATAGAAATTTAATGAAATTTAATCCAAAACATCAGAGTTTGTCGCAAAAAATTGAAAAACCTTAAAACTGAAGCAATCCCCACATATTTGGTATCTCCGTGTAGGGAATTTAATTTCCAGCTCATTTCCGAAGACCTTTTCGAAAAATATTCAAAATTGCCCGAGAAATCGGTAAAATATAGAAATTTAATGAGATTCAATACAAAACATCAGAATTTGTCGCAAAAAATTGAAAGTCCTTAAAACTAAAGCAATCTTCACATATTTGGTTTCTCCGTGCAGGGAATTTAAGTTCCCGCTCATTTCCGAAGACTTTTTTGAAAGATATTCAAAATTGCCCGAGAAATCGGTAATGAGATTCAATACTAAATATCAGAATTTGTCGCAAAAAATTGAAAATCCTTACAACTGAAGCAATCCTCACATATTTAGTATCCTCGTGTACGGAATTTAAGTTCCAGCTTATTTCCGAAGACCTCTTCGAAAAACATTCAAAATTGACGACGAAACCGGTAAAATATGGAAATTTAATGAGCTTCAATATAAAACATCAGAATTTGTCTCCAAAAATTGAAAATTCTTAAAACTGAAGCAATCCCCACATATTTGGTGTAGGACACGGCGATGTAGGGAATTTAATTTCCAGCTCATTTCCGAAGACCTTTTCGAAAAATATTCAAAATTACCCGAGAAAGCGGTAAAATATAGAAATTTAATGAGATTCAATATTAAATATCAGAATTTGTCGCAAAAAATTGAAAAACTTGAAAACTGAAGCAATCCCCACATATTTGGTACCTTTTCGAAAAATATTCAAAATTGCCCGAGAAATCGGTAAAATATAGAAATTTAATGAGATTCAATACAAAACATCAGAATTTGTCGCACAAAATTGAAAATCCTTAAAACTAAAGCAATCTTCACATATTTGGTTTCTCCGTGCAGGGAATTTAAGTTCCCGCTCATTTCCGAAGACCTTTTCGAAAAATATTCAAAAATGCCCGAGAAATCGGTGTAATATGAAATTTTAATGAGATTCAATACAAAATATCAGAATTTGTCGCAAAAAATTGAAAAACCTTAAAGCTGAAGCAATCCCCATATATTTGGTATCTCCGTGTATGGAATTTAATTTCTAGCTCATTTCCGAAGACCTTTTCGAAAAATATTCAAAATTGCCCGAGAAAGCGGTAAAATATAGAAATTTAATGAGATTCAATATAAAACATCAGAATTTGTCTCCAAAAAATTGAAAATTCTTAAAACTGAAGCAATCCCCACATATTTGGTGTAGGACACGGCGATGTAGGGAATTTAATTTCCAGCTCATTTCCGAAGACCTTTTCGAAAAATATTCAAAATTACCCGAGAAAGCGGTAAAATATAGAAATTTAATGAGATTCAATATTAAATATCAGAATTTGTCGCAAAAAATTAAAAATCCTTAAAACTAAAGCAATCTTCACATATTTGGTTTCTCCGTGCAGGGAATTTAAGTTCCCGCTCATTTCCGAAGACCTTTTTGAAAGATATTCAAAATTGCCCGAGAAATCGGTAATGAGATTCAATACTAAATATCTGAATTTGTCGCAAAAAATTGAAAATCCTTTTAACTGAAGCAATCCTCACATATTTAGTATCCTCGTGTACGGAATTTAAGTTCCAGCTTATTTCCGAAGACCTCTTCGAAAAACATTCAAAATTGACGGCGAAACCGGTAAAATATGGAAATTTAATGAGCTTCAATACAAAACATCAGAATTTGTCGCCAAAAATTGAAAATTCTTAAAACTGAAGCAATCCCCACATATTTGGTGTAGGACACGGCGATGTAGGGAATTTAATTTCCAGCTCATTTCCGAAGACCTTTTCGAAAAATATTCAAAATTACCCGAGAAAGCGGTAAAATATAGAAATTTAATGAGATTCAATATTAAATATCAGAATTTCTCGCAAAAAATTGAAAATTCTTAAAACTGAAGCAATCCCCACATATTTGGTACCTCCGTATAGGGAATTTAATTTCCAGCTTATTTCCGAAGACCTTTTCGAAAAATATTCAAAATTGCCCGAGAAATCGGTAAAATATAGAAATTTAATGAGATTCAATACAAAACATCAGAATTTGTCGCAAAAAATTGACATACCTTAAAACTGAAACAATCTGCACATGTTTGGTATCTCCGTGTTGGGTATTTAAGTTCCAGCTCATTTCCGAAGACTTTTTCGAAAAATATTCAAAATAGCCCGAGAAATCGGTAAAATAGGAAAATTTAATGAGGTTCAATACTAAATATCAGAATTTGTCGCAAAAAATTGAAAAACCTTAAAACTGAAGCAATCCCCACATGTTTGGTATCTCCGTGTAGGGTATTTAATTTCTAGCTCATTTCCGAAGACCTTTTCGAAAAATATTCAAAAATGCCCGAGAAATCGGTAAAATATTGAAATTTAATGAGATTCAATACAAAACATCAGAATTTGTCGCAAAAAATTGAAAATCCTTAAAACTGAAGCAATCTCCACATATCTGGTATCTCCGAGTAGGGAATTTAATTTCCAGCTCATTTCCGAAGACCTCTTCGAAAAATATTCGTAATCGGTAAAATATGGAAATTTAATGAGCTTCAATGCTAAATATCAGAATTTGTCGCAAAAAATTGAAAATCCTTAAAACTAAAGCAATCCTCACATATTTGGTTTCTCCGTGTAGCGTGTAGGGATTTTAATTTCTAGCAAATTTCCGAAGACCTTTTCGAAAAATATTCAAAAATGCCCGAGAAATCGGTAAAATATAGAAATTTAATGAGATTCAATACAAAACATCAGAATTTGTTGCAAAAAATTGACATACCTTAAAACTGAAACAATCTGCACATGTTTGGTATCTCCGTGTAGGGTATTTAAGTTCCAGCTCATTTCCGAAGACTTTTTCGAAAAATATTCAAAATAGCCCGAGAAATCGGTAAAAAAGGAAAATTTAATGAGGTTCAATACTAAATATCAGAATTTGTCGCAAAAAATTGAAAAACCTTAAAACTGAAGCAATCCCCACACGTTTGGTACCTCCGTGTCGGGAATTTAAGTTCCAGCTCATTTCCGAAAACCTTTTCGAAAAATATTCAAAATTGCCCGAGAAATCGGTGAAATATGTAAATTTAATGAGATTCAATATTAAATATCAGAATTTGTCGCAAAAAATTGAAAAACCTTAAAACTGAAGCAATCCCCACATGTTTGGTATCTCCGTGTAGGGATTTTAATTTCCAGCTCAATTTCGAAGACCATTTTGAAAGATATTCAAAATTGCCTGAGAAATCGGTGAAATATGGAATTCTAATGAGATTCAATATTAAATATCAGAATTTGTCGCAAAAAATTTAAAAACCTGAAAACTGAAGCAATCCCCACATGTTTGGTATCTCCGTGTAGGGAATTTAATTTCTAGCTCATTTCCGAAGACCTTTTCGAAAAATATTCAAAATTGCCCGAGCAATCGGTAAAATATAGAAATTTAATGAGATTCAATACAAAACATCAGAATTTGTCGCAAAAAATTGAAAATCCTTAAAACAGAAGCAATCTCCACATATCTGGTATCTCCGAGTAGGGAATTTAATTTCCAGCTCATTTCCGAAGACCTCTTCGAAAAATATTCAAAATTGCTCGAGAAATCGGTAAAATATGGAAATTTAATGAGATTCAATGCTAAATATGAGAATTTGTCGCAAAAAATTGAAAATCCTTAAAACTAAAGCTATCCCCACATATTTGGTTTCTCAGTGCAAGGAATTTAAGTTCCCGCTCATTTCCGAAGACCTTTTCGAAAAATATTCAAAATTGAGCGAGAAATCGGTGAAATATGAAATTTTAATGAGATCCAATACAAAACATCAGAATTTGTCGCAAAAAATTGAAAATCCTTAAAACTGAAGCAATCCCCACATATCTGGTATCTTCGAGTAGGGAATTTAATTTCAAGATCATTTTCGAAGACCTCTTTGAAAAATATTCAAAATTGCCCGAAAAATCGGTAAAATATGGAAATTTAATGAGATTCAATGCTATATATCAGAATTTGTCCCAAAAAATTGAAAATCCTTAAAACTGAAGCAATCCCCACAGATTTGGTATCTCCGAGTAGGGAATTTAATTTCCAGCTCATTTCCGAAGACCTTTTCGAAAAATAATCAAAATTGCCCGAGAAATCGGTAAAATATCGAAATTTAATGAGATTCAATACAAAACATCAGAATTTGTCGCAAAAAATTGACAAACCTTAAAACTGAACCAATCTCAACATGTTTGGTATCTCCGTGTAGGGTATTTAAGTTCCAGCTCATTTCCGAAGACTTTTTCGAAAAATATTCAAAATAGCCCGATAAATCGGTAAAATAGGAAAATTTAATGAGATTCAATACTAAATATCAGAATTTGTCGCAAAAAATTGAAAAACCCTAAAACTGAAGCAATCCCCACACGTTTGGTACCTCCGTGTGGGGTATTTAAGTTCCAGCTCATTTCCGAAAACCTTTTAAAAAATATTCAAAATTGCCCGAGTAATCGGTGAAACATGTAAATTTAATGAGATTCAATATTAAATATCAGAATTTGTCGCAAAAAATTGAAAAACCTTAAAACTGAAGCAATCCCCACATGTTTGGTATCTCCGTGTAGGGATTTTGATTTCCAGGTCAATTTCGAAGACCATTTCGAAAGATATTCAAAATTGTCTGAGAAATCGGTGAAATATGGAAATCTAATGAGATTCAATATTAAATATCAGAATTTGTCGCAAAAAATTGAAAAAACTTAAAACTGAAGCAATCCCCACATGTTTGGTATCTCCGTGTAGGGAATTTAATTTCTAGCTCATTTCCTAAGACCTTTTCGAAAAATATTCAAAATTGCCCGAGAAATCGGTAAAATATAGAAATTTAATGAGATTCAATATAAAACATCAGAATTTGTCGAAAAAAATTTAAAATCCTTAAAACTGAAGCAATCTTCACAGATTTGGTATCTCCGAGTAGGGAATTTAATTTCCAGCTCATTTTCGAAGACCTCTTTGAAAAATATTTAAAATTGCCCGACAAATCGCTAAAATATAGAAAGTTAATGAGATTTAATACAAAACATCAGAATTTCTCGCAAAATATTGAAAAACCTTAAAACTGAAGCAATCCCCATATATTTGGTATCTCCGTGTAGGGAATTTGCAGCTCATTTCCGAAACCCTTATCGAAAACTATTCAAAATTGCCGAGAAAACGGTAAAATATACAGATTTAATACGATTCATTACAAAAGATCAGAATTTGTCGCAAAAAAATTGAAAAACCTTAAAACTGAAGCAATCGTCACATATTTGGTATCTCCGTGCAGGGAATTTAAGTTCCCGCTTATTTCCGAAAACCTTTTCGAAAAATATTGAAAATTGCCCGAGAAATCGGTAAAATATGGAAATTTAATGAGCTTCAATACAAAACATCAGAATTTGTGGCCAAAAATTGAAAATTCTTAAAACTGAAGCAATCCCCACATATTTGGTGTAGGACAAAGCGATGTAGGGAATTTAAGTTCCATCTCTTTTCCGAAGACCTCTTCGAAAAATATTCAAAATTACCCGAGAAAGCGGTAAAATATAGAAATTTAATGAGATTCAATATTAAATATCAGAATTTGTCGCAAAAAATTGACAAACCTTAAAACTGAAGCAATCTCCACATGTTTGGTATCTCCGTGTAGGGTATTTAAGTTCCAGCTCATTTCCGAAGACTTTTTCGAAAAATATTCAAAATAGCCCGAGAAATCGGTAAAATAGGAAAATTTAATGAGATTCAATTCTAACTATCAGAATTTGTCGCAAAAAATTTAAAAACCCCAAAACTGAAGCTATCCCCACACGTTTGGTACCTCCGTGTCGGTTATTTAAGTTCCAGTTCATTTCCGAAAACCTTTTCGAAAAATATTCAAAATTGCCCGAGAAATCGGTGAAACATGTAAATTTAATGAGATTCAATATTAAATATCAAAATTTTTGGCAAAAAATTGAAAATCCTTAAAACTGAAGCAATCCCCACAGATTTGGTATCTCCGTGTAGGGAATTTAATTTCTACCTCATTTCCGAAGACCTTTTCGAAGAATATTCAAAATTTCCCGAAAAATCGGTAAAATATCGAAATTTAATGAGATTCAATATAAAACATCAGAATTTGTCGCAAAAAAATGACAAACCTTAAAACTGAACAAATCTCCACATTTTTGGTATTTCCGTGTAGGGTATTTAAGTTCCAGCTCATTTCCGAAGACCTCTGCGAAAAATATTTAATATTGCCCGAGAAATCGGTAAAATATGGAAATTTAATGAGATTCAATACTAAATATCAGAATTTGTCGCAAAAAATTGAAAAACCTGAAAACTGAAGCAATCCCCACATGTTTGGTACCTCCGTGTAGGGTATTTAAGTTCCAGGTCATTTCCGAAGACCTTTTCGAAAAATATTCAAAATTGCCCGAGAAATCGGTGAAATATGGAAATTTAATGAGATTCAATACTAAATATCGGAATTTGTCGCAAAAATTGAAAAACCTTAAAACTGAAGCAATCCCCACAGATTTGGTATCTCTGTGTAGGGAATTTAATTTCCAGCTCATTTCCGAAGACCTTTTCGAAAAATAATCAAAATTGCCCGAGAAATCGGTAAAATATCGAAATTTAATGAGATTCAATACAAAACATCAGAATTTGTCGCAAAAAATTGAAAAACCTTAAAACTGAAGCAATCCCCATATATTTGGTATCTCCGTGTAGGGAATTTAATTTCCAGCTCAATTTCGAAGACCATTTCGAAAGATATTCAAAATTGCCCAAGAAATCGGTGAAATATGGAAATTTAATGAGATTCAATATTAAATATCAGAATTTGTCGCAAAAAATTGAAAAAAATTAAAACTGAAGCAATCCCCACATGTTTGGTATCTCCGTGTAGGGAATTTAATTTCTAGCTCATTTTCGAAGACCTTTTGAAAAATATTCAAAATTGCCCGAGAAATCGCTAAAATATAGAAAGTTAATGAGATTTAATACAAAACATCAGAATTTCTCGCAAAATATTGAAAAACCTTAAAACTGAAGCAATCCCCAAATATTTGATATCTCCGTGTAGGGAATTTGCAGCTCATTTCCGAAACCCTTATCGAAAAGTATTCAAAATTGCCGAGAAATCGGTAAAATATACAGATTTAATAAGATTCAACACAAAAGATCAGAATTTGTCGCAAAAAAATTGAAAAACCTTAAAACTGAAGCAATCCTCACATATTTGGTATCTCCGTGCAGGGAATTTAAGTTCCCGCCCATTTCCGAAGACCTTTTCGAAAAATATTCAAAATTGCCCGAGAAATCGGTAAAATATAGAAATTTAATGAGATTCAATACAAAACATCAGAATTTGTCGAAAAAAATTTAAAATCCTTAAAACTGAAACAATCTTCACATATCTGGTATCTCCGAGTACGGAATTTAATTTCCAGCTCATTTTCGAAGACCTCTTTGAAAAATATTCAAAATTGCCCGAGAAATCGCTAAAATATAAAAAGTTAATGAGATTTAATACAAAACATCAGAATTTCTCGCAAAATATTGAAAAACCTTAAAACTGAAGCAATCCCCATATATTTGGTATCTCCGTGTAGGGAATTTGCAGCTCATTTCCGAAACCCTTATCGAAAACTATTCAAAATTCCCGAGAAATCGGTAAAATATACAGATTTAATAAGATTCAATACAAAAGATCAGAATTTGTCGCAAAAAAATTGAAAAACCTTAAAACTGAAGCAATCCTCACATATTTGGTATCTCCGTGTAGGGAATTTAAGTTCCAGCTTATTTCCGAAGACCTTTTCGAAAAATATTCAAAATTGCCCGAGAAATCGGTAAAATATGGAAATTTAATGAGCTTCAATACAAAACATCAGAATTTGTGGCCAAAAATTGAAAATTCTTAAAACTGAAGCAATCCCCACATATTTTGTGTAGGACACGGCGATGTAGGGAATTTAAGTTCCATCTCATTTCCGAAGACCTCTTCGAAAAATATTCACAATTACCCGAGAAAGAGGTAAAATATAGAAATTTAATGAGATTCAATATTAAATATCAGATACCAAATATATGGGGATTGCTTCAGTCGCAAAAAATTGAAAATCCTTAAAACTGAAGCAATCCCCACATATTTGGTATCTCCGTGTAGGGATTTTAATTTCCAGCTCAATTTCGCAGACCATTTCGAAAGATATTCAAAATTGCCTGAGAAATCGGTAAAATAGGAAAATTTAATGAGATTCAATACTAAATATCAGAATTTGTCGCAAAAAATTTATAAACCCTAAAACTGAAGCAATCCCCACACCTTTGGTACCTCCGTGTCGGATATTTAAGTTCCAGCTCATTTCCGAAAACCTTTTCGAAAAATATTCAAAATTGCCCGAGAAATCGGTGAAACATGTAAATTTAATGAGATTCAATATTAAATAACAGAATTTGTCGCAAAAAATTGAAAAACCTTAAAACTGAAGCAATCCCCACATATCTGGTATCTCCGAGTAGGGTATTTAATTTCAAGATCATTTTCGAAGACCTCTTTGAAAAATATTCAAAATTGCCCGAGAAATCGGTAAAATATGGAAATTTAATGAGCTTCAATACAAAACATCAGAATTCGTGGCCAAAAATTGAAAATTCTTAAAACTGAAGCAATCCCCACAGATTTGGTATCTCCGTGTAGGGAATTTAATTTCTACCTCATTTCAGAAGACCTTTTCGAAAAATATTCAAAATTGCCCGAGAAATCGGTAAAATATCGAAATTTAATGAGATTCAATACAAAACATCAGAATTTTTTCGCAAAAAATTGACAAACCTTAAAACTGAACCAATCTCCACATGTTTGGTATCTCCGTGTAGAGTATTTAAGTTCCAGCTCATTTCCGAAGACTTTTTCGAAAAATATTCAAAATAGCCCGAGAAATCGGTAAAATAGGAAAATTTAATGAGATTCAATACTAAATAACAGAATTTGTCGCAAAAAATTGAAAAACCCTAAAACTGAAGCAATCCCCACACGTTTGCTACCTCCGTGTCGGGTATTTAAGTTCCAGCTCATTTCCGAAAACCTTTTCGAAAAATATTCAAAATTGCCCGAGAAATCGGTGAAACATGTAAATTTAATGAGATTCAATATTAAATATCAGAATTTGTTGCAAAAAATTGAAAAACCTTAAAACTGAAGCAATCCCCACATGTTTGGTATCTCCGTGTAGGGATTTTAATTTCCAGCTCAATTTGGAAGACCATTTCGAAAGATATTCAAAATTGCCTGAGAAATCGGTGAAATATGGAAATCTAATGAGATTCAATACTAATTATCAGAATTTGTCGCAAAAAATTGAAAAACCTGAAAACTGAAGCAATCCCCACATGTTTTGTATCTCCGTGTAGGGTATTTAAGTTCCAGCTCATTTCCGAAGACCTTTTCGAAAAATATTCAAAATTGCCCGAGAAATCGGTAAAATATAGAAATTTAATGAGATTCAATACAAAACATCAGAATTTGTCGAAAAATTGAAAATCCTTAAAACTGAAGCAATCCCCACATATCTGGTATCTCCGAGTAGGGAATTTAATTTCCAGCTCATTTCGAAGACCTCTTTGAAAAATATTCAAAATTGCCCGAGAAATCGCTAAAATATAGAAAGTTAATGAGATTTAATACAAAACATCAGAATTTCTCGCAAAATATTGAAAAACCTTAAAACTGAAGCAATCCCCATATATTTGGTATCTCCTTGTAGGGAATTTGCAGCTCATTTCCGAAACCCTTATCGAAAACTATTCAAAATTGCCGAGAAATCGGTAAAATATACAGATTTAATAAGATTCAATACAAAAGATCAGAATTTGCCGCAAAAAAATTGAAAAACCTTAAAACTGAAGCAATCGTCACTTATTTGGTATCTCCGTGCAGGGAATTTAAGTTCCCGCTCATTTCCGAAGACCTTTCCGAAAAATATTCAAAATTGCCCGAGAAATCGGTAAAATATGGAAATTTAATGAGATTCAATACAAAACATCAGAATTTGTCGCAAAAAATTGACAAACCTTAAAACTGAAGCAATCCCCATATATTTGGTATCTCCGTGTAGGGTATTTAAGTTCCAGCTCATTTCCGAAGACTTTTTCGAAAAATATTCAAAATAGCACGAGAAATCGGTAAAATAGGAAAATTTAATGAGATTCAATACTAAATATCAGAATTTGTCGTAAAAAATTGAAAAACCTTAAAACTGAAGCAATCCCCACACGTTTGGTACCTCCTTGTCGGGTATTTAAGTTCCAGCTCATTTCCGAAAACCTTTTCGAAAAATATTCAAAATTGCCCGAGAATTCGGTGAAATATGTAAATTTAATGAGATTCAAAACCTTAAAACTGAAGCAATCCCCACATGTATGTGATTCAAAACCTTAAAACTGAAGCAATCCCCACATAATTAAAATCCTTACACGTTGGTATCTCCGTGTAAGGATTTTAATTTCCAGCTCAATTTCGAAGACCATTTCGAAAGATATTCAAAATTGCCTGAGAAATCGGTGAAATATGGAATTCTAATGAGATTCAATATTAAATATCAGAATTTGCCGCAAAATATTAACAAAACTTAAAACTGAAGCAATCCCCACATGTTTGGTATCTCCGTGTAGGTAATTTAATTTCTAGCTCATTTCCGAAGACCTTTTCGAAAAATATTCAAAATTGCCCGAGCAATCGGTAAAATATAGAAATTTAATGAGATTCAATACAAAACATCAGAATTTGTCGCAAAAATTTGAAAATCCTAAAAACTGAAGCAATCTCCACATATCTGGTATCTCCGAGTAGATTTAATAAGATTCAATACAAAAGATAAAAATTTGTCGCAAAAAAATTGAAAAACCTAAAACTGAAGCAATCGTCACATATTTGGTATCTCCGTGCAGGGAATTTAAGTTCCCGCTCATTTCCGAAGACCTTTTCGAAAAATATTCAAAATTGCCCGAGAAATCGGTAAAATATGGAAATTTAATGAGCTTCAATACAAAACATCAGAATTTGTGGCCAAAAATTGATAATTCTTAAAACTGAAGCAATCCCCACAGATTTGGTATCTCCGTGTAGGGTATTTAATTTCTACCTCATTTCCGAAGACCTTTTCGAAAAATATTCAAAATTGCCCGAGAAATCGGTAAAATATCGAAATTTAATGAGATTCAATACAAAACATCAGTATTTGTCGCAAAAAATTAAAAATACTTAAAACTGAAGCAATCTCCACATATCTGGTATCTCCGAGTAGGGAATTTAATTTCCAGCTCATTTGCGAAGACCTCTTCGAAAAATATTCAAAATTGCCCAAGAAATCGGTAAAATATGGAAATTTAATGAGATTCAATGCTAAATATCAGAATTTGTCGCAAAAAATTGAAAATCAAATTAAAACTAAAGCTATCCACACATATTTGGTTTCTCAGTGCAAGGAATTTAAGTTCCCGCTCATTTCCGAAGACCTTTTCGAAAAATATTCAAAATTGAGCGAGAAATCGGTGAAATATGAAATTTTAATGAGATTTAATACAAAACATCAGAATTTGTCGCAAAAAATTGACAAACCTTAAAACTGAAGCAATCCTCACATATTTGGTATCTCCGTGCAGGGAATTTAAGTTCCCGCTCATTTCCGAAGACCTTTTCGAAAAATATTCAAAATTGCCCGAGAAATCGGTAAAATATGGAAATTTAATGAGCTTCAATACAAAACATCAGAATTTGTGGCCAGAAATTGAAAATTCTTAAAACTGAAGCAATCCCCACATATTTGGTGTAGGCACGGCGATGTAGGGAATTTAAGTTCCAGCTCATTTCCGAAGACCTCTTCGAAAAATATTCAAAATTGCCCGAGAAATCGGTAAAATATAGAAATTTAATGAGATTCAATACAAAACATCAGAATTTGTCGCAAAAAATTGACAAACCTTAAAACTGAAGCAATCCCCATATATTTGGTATCTCCGTGTAGGGAATTTAATTTCCAGCTCATTTCCGAAGACCTTTTCGAAAAATATTCAAAATAGCCCGAGAAATCGGTAAAATAGGAAAATTTAATGAGATTCAATACTAAATATCAGAATTTGTCGTAAAAAATTGAAAAACCTTAAAACTGAAGCAATCCCCACACGTTTGGTACCTCCTTGTCGGGTATTTAAGTTCCAGCTCATTTCCGAAAACCTTTTCGAAAAATATTCAAAATTGCCCGAGAATTCGGTGAAATATGTAAATTTAATGAGATTCAATATTAAATATCAGAATTTGTCGCAAAAAATTGAAAAACCTTAAAACTGAAGCAATCCCCACATGTTTGGTATCTCCGTGTAAGGATTTTAATTTCCAGCTCAATTTCGCAGACCATTTCGAAAGATATTCAAAATTGCCTGAGAAATCGGTAAAATAGGAAAATTTAATGAGATTCAATACTAAATATCAGAATTTGTCGCAAAAAATTTATAAACCCTAAAACTGAAGCAATCCCCACACCTTTGGTACCTCCGTGTCGGATATTTAAGTTCCAGCTCATTTCCGAAAACCTTTTCGAAAAATATTCAAAATTGCCCGAGAAATCGGTGAAATATGTAAATTTAATGAGATTCAATACTAAATATCAGAATTTGTCGCAAAAAATTGAAAAACCTTAAAACTGAAGCAATCCCCACATGTTTGGTATCTCCGTGTAAGGATTTTAATTTCCAGCTCAATTTCGAAGACCATTTCGAAAGATATTCAAAATTGCCCGAGAAATCGGTGAAATATGGAATTCTAATGAGATTCAATATTAAATATTCAATATTGAATTTGCCGCAAAATATTAAAAAAACTTAAAACTGAAGCAATCCCCACATGTTTGGTATCTCCGTGTAGGTAATTTAATTTCTAGCTCATTTCCGAAGACCTTTTCGAAAAATATTCAAAATTGCCCGAGCAATCGGTAAAATATAGAAATTTAATGAGATTCAATACAAAACATCAGAATTTGTCGCAAAAATTTGAAAATCCTTAAAACTGAAGCAATCTCCACATATCTGGTATCTCCGAGTAGGGAATTTAATTTCAAGCTCATTTGCGAAGACCTCTTCGAAAAATATTCAGAATTGCCCAAGAAATCGGTAAAATATGGAAATTTAATGAGATTCAATGCTAAATATCAGAATTT
Source organism: Empis livida (assembly GCA_963932195.1). NCBI lineage: Eukaryota > Metazoa > Arthropoda > Insecta > Diptera > Empididae > Empis > Empis livida. Next base: position 32,844,562 of record OZ010645.1, on the reverse strand, counting down.
GTCGCAAAAAATTGAACATCAAATTAAAACTAAAGCTATGTGGATAGCTTTAGTTTTAACTCAAATATGTGTGGACAAATATGTCCACACATATTTGAGAAACCAAATATGTGTGGACATATTTGGTTTCTCCGTGCAAGGAATTTAAGTTCCCGCTCATTTCCGAAGACCTTTTCGAAAAATATTCAAAATTGAGCGAGAAATCGGTGAAATATGAAATTTTAATGAGATTTAATACAAAACATCAGAATTTGTCGCAAAAAATTGAAAATTCTTAAAACTGAAGCAATCTCCACAGATTTGGTATCTCCGTGTAGGGAATTTAATTTCTACCTCATTTCCGAAGACCTTTTCGAAAAATATTCAAAATTGCCCGAGAAATCGGTAAAATATGGAAATTTAATGAGCTTCAATACAAAACATCAGAATTTTTTCGCAAAAAATTGACAAACCTTAAAACTGAACCAATCTCCACATGTTTGGTATCTCCGTGTAGAGTATTTAAGTTCCAGCTCATTTCCGAAGACTTTTTCGAAAAATATTCAAAATTGCCCGAGAAATCGGTGAAACATGTAAATTTAATGAGATTCTATATTAAATATCAGAATTTGTCGCAAAAAATTGAAAAACCTTAAAACTGAAGCAATCCCCACATGTTTGGTATCTCCGTGTAGGGATTTTAATTTCCAGCTCAATTTGGAAGACCATTTCGAAAGATATTCAAAATTGCCTGAGAAATCGGTGAAATATGGAAATTTAATGAGATTCAATACAAAACATCAGAATTTGTCGCAAAAAATTGAAAAACCTTAAAACTGAAGCAATCCCCACATGTTTGGTATCTCCGTGTAGGGATTTTAATTTCCAGCTCAATTTGGAAGACCATTTCGAAAGATATTCAAAATTGCCTGAGAAATCGGTGAAATATGGAAATCTAATGAGATTCAATATTAAATATCAGAATTTGTCGCAAAAAATTGAACAAACTTAAAACTGAAGCAATCCCCACATGTTTAGTATCTCCGTGTAGGGAATTTAATTTCTAGCTCATTTCCGAAGACCTTTTCGAAAAATATTCAAAATTGCCCGAGAAATCGGTAAAATATAGAAATTTAATGAGATTCAATACAAAACATCAGAATTTGTCGAAAAAAATTGAAAATCCTTAAAACTGAAGCAATCTTCAAATATCTGGTATCTCCGAGTAGGGAATTTAATTTCCAGCTCATTTTCGAAGACCTCTTTGAAAAATATTCAAAATTGCCCGAGAAATCGCTAAAATATAGAAAGTTAATGAGATTTAATACAAAACATCAGAATTTCTCGCAAAATATTGAAAAACCTTAAAACTGAAGCAATCCCCATATATTTGGTATCTCCGTGTAGGGAATTTGCAGCTCATTTCCGAAACCCTTATCGAAAACTATTCAAAATTGCCGAGAAATCGGTAAAATATACAGATTTAATAAGATTCAATACAAAAGATCAGAATTTGCCGCAAAAAAATTGAAAAACCTTAAAACTGAAGCAATCGTCACTTATTTGGTATCTCCGTGCAGGGAATTTAAGTTCCCGCTCATTTCCGAAGACCTTTTCAAAAATATTCAAAATTGCCCGAGAAATCGGTAAAATATGGAAATTTAATGAGCTTCAATACAAAACATCAGAATTTGTGGCCAAAAATTGAAAATTCTTAAAACTGAAGCAATCCCCACATATTTGGTGTAGGACACGGCGATGTAGGGAATTTAAGTTCCATCTCATTTCCGAAGACCTCTTCGAAAAATATTCAAAATTGCCCGAGAAATCGGTAAAATATAGAAATTTAATGAGATTCAATACAAAACATCAGAATTTGTCGCAAAAAATTGACAAACCTTAAAACTGAAGCAATCTCCACATGTTTGGTATCTCCGTGTAGGGTATTTAAGTTCCAGCTCATTTCCGAAGACTTTTTCGAAAAATATTCAAAATAGCCCGAGAAATCGGTAAAATAGGAAAATTTAATGAGATTCAATACTAAATATCAGAATTTGTCGTAAAAAATTGAAAAACCTTAAAACCCACACGTTTGGTACCTCCTTGTCGGGTATTTAAGTTCCAGCTCATTTCCGAAAACCTTTTCGAAAAATATTCAAAATTGCCCGAGAATTCGGTGAAATATGTAAATTTAATGAGATTCAATATTAAATATCAGAATTTGTCGCAAAAAATTGAAAAACCTTAAAACTGAAGCAATCCCCACATGTTTGGTATCTCCGTGTAAGGATTTTAATTTCCAGCTCAATTTCGACGACCATTTCGAAAGATATTCAAAATTGCCTGAGAAATCGGTGAAATATGGAATTCTAATGAGATTCAATATTAAATATCAGAATTTGCCGCAAAATATTAAAAAAACTTAAAACTGAAGCAATCCCCACATGTTTGGTATCTCCGTGTAGGTAATTTAATTTCTAGCTCATTTCCGAAGACCTTTTCGAAAAATATTCAAAATTGCCCGAGCAATCGGTAAAATATAGAAATTTAATGAGATTCAATACAAAACATCAGAATTTGTCGCAAAAATTGAAAATCCTTAAAACTGAAGCAATCTCCACATATCTGGTATTTCCGAGTAGATTTAATAAGATTCAATACAAAAGATCAGAATTTGTCGCAAAAAAATTGAAAAACCTAAAACTGAAGCAATCGTCACATATTTGGTATCTTCGTGCAGGGAATTTAATTTCTCGCTCATTTCCGAAGACCTTTTCGAAAAATATTCAAAATTGCCCGAGAAATCGGTAAAATATGGAAATTTAATGAGCTTCAATACAAAACATCAGAATTTGTGGCCAAAAATTGAAAATTCTTAAAACTGAAGCAATCCCCACATATTTGGTGTAGGACACGGCGATGTAGGGAATTTAAGTTCCATCTCATTTCCGAAGCCCTCTTCGAAAAATATTCAAAATTGCCCGAGAAATCAGTAAAATATAGAAATTCAATGAGATTCAATACAAAACATCAGAATTTGTCGCAAAAAATTGACAAACCTTAAAACTGAAGCAATCTCCACATATTTGGTATCTCCGTGTAGAGTATTTAAGTTCCAGCTCATTTCCGAAGACTTTTTCGAAAAATATTCAAAATTTCCGAGAAATCGGTAAAATATGTAAATTTAATGAGATTCAATATTAAATATCAGAATTTGTCGCAAAAAATTGAAAAACCTTAAAACTGAAGCAATCCCCACATGTTTGGTATCTCCATGTAAGGATTTTAATTTCCAGCTCAATTTGGAAGACCATTTCGAAAGATATTCAAAATTGCCTGAGAAATCGGTGAAATATGGAATTCTAATGAGATTCAATATTAAATATCAGAATTTGCCGCAAAATATTAAAAAAACTTAAAACTGAAGCAATCCCCACATGTTTGGTATCTCCGTGTAGGTAATTTAATTTCTAGCTCATTTCCGAAGACCTTTTCGAAAAATATTCAAAATTGCCCGAGCAATCGGTAAAATATAGAAATATAATGAGATTCAATACAAAACATCAGAATTTGTCGCAAAAATTTGAAAATCCTCAAAACTGAAGCAATCTCCACATATCTGGTATCTCCGAGTAGATTTAATAAGATTCAATACAAAAGATCAGAATTTGTCGCAAAAAAATTGAAAAACCTAAAACTGAAGCAATCGTCACATATTTGGTATCTCCGTGCAGGGAATTTAAGTTCCCGCTCATTTCCGAAGACCTTTTCGAAAAATATTCAAAATTGCCCGAGAAATCGGTAAAATATGGAAATTTAATGAGCTTCAATACAAAACATCAGAATTTGTGGCCAAAAATTGAAAATTCTTAAAACTGAAGCAATCCCCACATATTTGGTGTAGGACACGGCGATGTAGGGAATTTAAGTTCCATCTCATTTCCGAAGCCCTCTTCGAAAAATATTCAAAATTGCCCGAGAAATCGGTAAAATATAGAAATTCAATGAGATTCAATACAAAACATCAGAATTTGTCGCAAAAAATTGACAAACCTTAAAACTGAAGCAATCTCCACATGTTTGGTATCTCCGTGTAGGGTATTTAAGTTCCAGCTCATTTCCGAAGACTTTTTCGAAAAATATTCAAAATAGCCCGAGAAATCGGTAAAATAGGAAAATTTAATGAGATTCAATACTAAATATCAGAATTTGTCGTAAAAAATTGAAAAACCTTAAAACTGAAGCAATCCCCACACGTTTGGTACCTCCTTGTCGGGTATTTAAGTTCCACCTCATTTCCGAAAACCTTTTCGAAAAATATTCAAAATTGCCCGAGAATTCGGTGAAATATGTAAATTTAATGAGATTCAATACAAAACATCAGAATTTGTCGCAAAAAATTGAAAAACCTTAAAACTGAAGCAATCCCCACATATTTGGTATCTCCGTGTAGGGAATTTAATTTCCAGCTCAATTTCGAAGACCATTTCGAAAGATATTCAAAATTGCCTGAGAAATCGGTGAAATATGGAATTCTAATGAGATTCAATCCCCACATGTTTGGTATCGCCGTGTAGGTAATTTAATTACTAGCTCATTTCCGCAGACCTTTTCGAAAAATATTCAAAATTGCCCGAGCAATCGGTAAAATAGAAATTTAATGAGATTCAATACAAAACATCAGAATTTGTCGCAAAAATTTGAAAATCCTTAAAACTGAAGCAATCTCCACATATCTGGTATCTCCGAGTAGGGAATTTAATTTCCAGCTCATTTCCGAAGACCTCTTCGAAAAATATTCAAAATTGCTCGAGAAATCGGTAAAATATGGAAATTTAATGAGATTCAATGCTAAATATCAGAATTTGTCGCAAAAAATTGAAAATCCTTAAAAATGATGCAATCCCCACATATTTGGTATCGCCGTGCAAGGAATTTAAGTTCCCGCTCATTTCCGAAGACCTTTTCGAAAAATATTCAAAATTGAGCGAGAAATCTGAAATTTTAATGAGATTCAATACAAAACATCAGAATTTGTCGCAAAAAATTGACAAACCTTAAAACTGAACCAATCCCCACATATCTGGTAGCTCCGAGTAGGGAATTTAATTTCAAGATCATTTTCGAAGACCTTTTCGAAAAATATTCAAAATAGCCCGAGAAATCGGTAAAATAGGAAAATTTAATGAGATTCAATACTAAATATCAGAATTTGTCGCAAAAAATTGAAAAACCTTAAAACTGAAGCAATCCCCACATGTTTGGTATCTCCGTGTAGGGATTTTAATTTCCAGCTCAATTTCGAAGACCATTTCGAAAGATATTCAAAATTGCCTGAGAAATCGGTAAAATATGGAAATTTAATGAGATTCAATACTAAATATCAGAATTTGTCGCAAAAAATTGAAAAACCTGAAAACTGAGCAATCCCCACACGTGTGGTATCTCCGTGTAGGGTATTTAAGTTCCAGCTCATTTCCGAAGACTTTTTCGAAAAATATTCAAAATTGCCAGAGAAATCGGTAAAATATAGAAATTTAATGAGATTCAATACAAAACATCAGAATTTGTCGCAAAAAATTGACAAACCTTAAAACTGAAGCAATCCCCACATATCTGGTAGCTCCGAGTAGGGAATTTAATTTCAAGATCATTTTCGAAGACCTTTTCGAAAAATATACAAAATAGCCCGAGAAATCGGTAAAATATGGAAATTTAATGAGATTCAATACTAAATATCAGAATTTGTCGCAAAAAATTGAAAAACCTTAAAACTGAAGCAATCCCCACATGTTTGGTATCTCCGTGTAGGGTATTTAAGTTCCAGCTCATTTCCGAAGACTTTTTCGAAAAATATTCAAAATAGCCCGAGAAATCGGTAAAATAGGATAATTTAATGAGATTCAATACTAAATATCAGAACTTGTCGCAAAAAATTGAAAAACCCTAAAACTGAAGCAATCCCCACACGTTTGGTACCTCCGTGTCGGATATTTAAGTTCCAGCTCATTTCCGAAAACCTTTTCGAAAAATATTCAAAATTGCCCGAGAAATCGGTGAAACATGTAAATTTAATGAGATTCAATATTAAATATCAGAATTTGTCGCAAAAAATTGAAAAACCTTAAAACTGAAGCAATCCCCACATGTTTGGTATCTCCGTGTAGGGATTTTAATTTCCAGCTCAATTTCGAAGACCATTTCGAAAAATATTTAAAATTGGCTGAGAAATGGGTGAAATATGGAAATCTAATGAGATTCAATACAAAAGATCAGAATTGTTCGAAAAAAATTGAAAATCCTTAAAACTGAAGCAATCTTCACATATCTGGTATCTCCGAGTAGGGAATTTAATTTTCAGCTCATTTTCGAAGACCTCTTTGAAAAATATTAAAAATTGCCCGAGAAATCGCTAAAATATAGAAAGTTAATGAGATTTAATACAAAACAACAGAATTTGTCGCAAAAAATTGAAAAACCTTAAAACTGAAGCAATCCCACCATGTTTGGTATCTCCGTGTAGGGTATTTAAGTTCCAGCTCATTTCCGAAGACCTTTTCGAAAAATATTCAAAATTGCCCGAGAAATCGGTAAAATATGGGATTTTAATGAGATTCAATGCTAAATATCAGAATTTGTCGCAAAAAATTGAAAATCCTTAAAACTGAAGCAATTTGGTATCATTCCCTACACGGAGATACCAAATATGTGAGGATTGCTTCAGTTTTAAGGTTTTTCAATTTTTTTGCGACAAATTCTGATGTTTTGTATTGAATCTTATTAAAACTGTATGTTCTACAGATTTCTCGGCAATTTTGAATAGTTTTCGATAAGGGTTTCGGAAATGAGCTGCAAATTCCCTACACGGAGATACCAAATATATGGGGATTGCTTCAGTTTAAGGTTTTTCAATATTTTGCGACAAATTCTGATGTTTTATATTGAATTTCATTAATTTTCCATATTTTACAGATTTCTCGGGCAATTTTCAATATTTTTCGAAAAGGTCTTCGGAAATGAGCGGGAACTTAAATTCCCTGCACGGAGATACCAAATATGTAGGGATTGCTTCAGTTTTAAGGATTTTCCATTTTTTGCGTCAAATTGTGATATTTAGCATTGAATCTCATTAAATTTCCATATTTTACCGTTTTCTCGGGCAATTTTGAATATTTTTCAAAGAAGTCTTCGAAAATGAGCTTGAAATTAAATTCCCTACTCGGAGATACCAGATATGTGAGGATTGCTTTAGTTTAAAGGATTTTCAATTTTTTGCGACAAATTCTGATGTTTTATATTGAATTTCATTAATTTTCCATATTTTACAGATTTCTCGGGCAATTTTCATAATTTTTCGAAAAGGTCTTCGGAAATGAGCGGGAACTTAAATTCCCGGTAAAATATAGAAATTTAATGAGATTTGTAGCGTAGCGCATATTGAAGATGTCGCTCAAGCGTAGTAAACTACGTATAAACATAGGATAATTGGCGCCCATCATTTATCATCTGTTCATCATTTTTTCTAGTAAGAATGGAATTTGAACAAATCATTCTTCGGAATTCAAACTCTTCCATTCTTCCTATTCGAATTCAACTTTACCAGAGACAAGACGTATTGACCAGAGGGAAGAAAAACTCTACACCGATCGTCGAAGTCAAATAATAAATTTTTTGTAATCTTATAGCAATCATAAATTATTAATAATAAAAACATCAATATTTAATTTGTTTTATAATATATCAAATTTATTATTATTAACTATATAAAAATCAACTGCTATAAATTGGTGACCCACGAAAAAAAGGGCATCTTATTAAATTCACATATCACGTTGTGAAATTCGATTCTTTTATTCGATATAACAAAATCGTTATTATTTTGTTAATTAATACAAAATTTATTTAGTTTTTTTTAGAAAAACAAATTTATTTTTATTATTGACGATAAAATGGATGAGAATCCATTACCTCAGGTTATTTCACTTGCACCGACTATGGCAAATGTTCAACCGGCAAATATTGAACCAAATAATCATAATATCCAATGGGATGACAACGCCCAACTCAACGCGGTATCAAAACTTAGGGTCCAACCATTTTATGAAAGTTAGCCAGAGTTGTGGTTTATACTTATTGAAGCACAACTTAATACACGTCGAATCACAAGCGATGTCACAAAATATAATACAATAGTTAGCCTTTTGACTCACAACGTTGCCGAATGCGTGAAAGATATTATTAAAGCACCATATGAAAATGGTTAATACATAATTTTGAAAAATCGTTTGATTAAAGATTTTGCCGACACAGCAACTTCCAAAATCAAAAAAATAGTCTCACAACTCGTTTTGGGTGATAGAAAACCCTCACTGCTACAAATGTTGATGATGATTGGCTTCGTACATTATTGTTGCAACGTTTACCACGTACAGCTAAAGCAATTTTATCTGCTTCATTCGACACGTTAGAAAATTTAGCTGTAATGGCTGATAAAATTTGGGAAAACAACGATGAAACCTCAATTAACGCTGCGTCAACGTCAGCACCAAATAAAATTCAATCGCCTGAAATGGAAATGCTAATGAAATTATTTGATAAATTAAATGTATTTTCTGAACGTATCCAGAAAATTGAAAATTTAAATCTAAATCGTCGTGATACAACACCAGCACGTGGACGTTCACGTATACGAGCGTCATCAAAACCAAAAGTGAAAAATCAATTTGATTATTGCTGGTATCATCATATTTATAAACACCAGGCTACACAGTGTAGTGTAGACTCTAGCGAACGGTAATTGTCCTTTCGTGTCATTGTGGTTCAACGTTATGCTTTACTGGAAGGAAGTAGTTAGTGGGTTGTGTTAAAGTGGGGAATTTTGTTAGTAGATTAGTGAATTGGTCAGGGCTGGAGTATTGTTTACTTGACAGAGAAATTTTAGTGTTTTTTAGTGACATGTATGTGTTAATGTGGAAACATGGAGTTGGGTTTTTGGATCAACCAATCTTCACGTCGACTAGCAGGCCAAATTTTTGTAAGAAGTCTGCACCAATTATAGGGTGCTGCACTGCAGCAACTATAAATGGATGCGAGAAGCTTCTGCGAAGGCCGAGGCTAAGATTTAAAAGTTTCGTGCCAAATGTGTTGATCAAAGATCCGTTCGCGGCTGTTAAAAGCAAGTCGGTGTTTGCTTGTTTTTCGGGGGCGAGTTTTTGTGGTATTACGGACAAGTCGGCGCCGGTGTCGATTAGGAATGTTTGCTTAGAGATTTCGTCTTTAACGAATAACCGGCTAGATTGGTTATCCTGTGACTGTGCCGCTTCAGCCACAGGTGAAACTAGTTTGGGGAATTCGACGTTAAAGGTGTGTTACGCGGGGTTAAAGTTTTAGTGCATGCGCACTTTTGCGCCTTATCGCCGAATTTTCTGTGGTAATAACACACCTGGTCCGTACGTTTTGGTCGCCCGTTGGATTTAGATCGTCCTCGATTTCGTGATGTTGTTCTGTGGTGATCGCGTCTGTTAAAATTGCCGACATCCAAATCGTGCAAGGAGTCGCTCTATTTTGTCTAGTCGCGCGCTGATGCTGTCGTCAAAATCTGATTTCGCGGCATTCGTACCCTTGTAGGAGAACGTATTGATTGAAAAAGGTGAAACTTCAGTTGCTTCGAAGATTTTGTCCGCAATGACGAGGAGTTCCTCTGTAGGTTTGTCGCCTACAGACACCAAAGCTATATTCAGTCAGTGCCTGCGGTAATCGACGTAACCACAGTTTTTTGATGATGTTTTTATCGAAAGTGTCGCCGGCTGTCTGTCTCATCGATCTAAACTCTAAACAGTGTCGATGGCTTCCGATCGCCGAGCTCTACTCTTTCCAAAAGAACTTCCAGCCTTTTGCTCTCTGAGGCCGAATGTCGCGAAATAAGAGTGGATTTCAGAGCGTCGTATTTGTCGTTGAGTGGTGGTGTCGCGATTAAATCTATTACCGACTCGCAGACGTCAACTAGCAGGGTAGCGACTGTCAGACAATATTTTGTCTCGTCTTTTCGAATTTTAAAAATTTGAAACTGCGCTTCGGCCTGAATAAACCACGTCGCCGGGTTATTAGGCCAAAAAGTTGGTAAACGTACTTTCGTGAAGTCGATAGCGTCTGCGTGAGTCTGTTCATTTGTCTGTGATTTTCCTGGGCTAGTATTTGTATCTTTTGTATTTGTGCCTGGCATGTTCGTAATTTCGAACCTGAAGGAGAGATTTATGAAGATTACAAATAAAGTGGAATGAGACGATAGTTCTGTGGCAAAAATGTAGAAATCTAATAAAAGTACAGCAATAAAATAGAATGGAGAAAATTGAAAATGAAATGTTGAATCGTTGAAAAACCTTAGATGATCTATACGTTGTTTTCTGTTAATTTAAAATCCGAGTTTTGATTTTCGAGTGTTGCCTGTTGCTTCTTCTGATGATTCTATTGTTGTTGAATAAAGGTTTTTTTGAAACTTTTTTTATATGTAATAAAATTGTATTTTATATGCCGCTTTTATATATTTTTATATAATATTTAATCTTTGATTTTTATATTTCATAATTATGTCAATTTTAACTATTATATTAAGATATTTTTATTATTTTTTTTTTTTTGAAAATTATGAACTTTTTTTAGGTTTTTTTATTAAATTATTTGTATGTAATTTAGATTTGAAGGTCAAAAGAACACGTTATATCACCAACTTTCTATTTTATATAATTATTAGTTCTTTCTAGATAAAATTTTTAAAAATTTAACGCTTTTGTTGGATTTTTTATGCAATTTTTTTAATACTGTTATTTAATTTCCTAACTTTTTATTATAGTATGTTTGCATGTTTTACTTTTGGGGTCACCAATATGTGGAGTTATTTTAAGTATTCGTTTTAAATGAAAATAATATAATTCATTTTCCACACTTTATTAAAATAAAATAAAACTATTTTTCTTAAATTAAATTATTTAACTTATTAACTAGTTTTTAAGTAATTTATTTATTTATAGAAATTCACTATGTATGTTAATTATTAATGTGTTTTATTTCTTAATTTATTTATTTATTGACTGTATTTGTGACTGTACTTTTATTAACTTTAAAACGACTTAATTTCAACGATTTTAATTTCGACCAATTCACTTGACTATAAAATAGAGAATAAATCTCTTTTATTGATTTTGTGATAAGCTGATAACAACTCACGCATTGTTTTATTAACAATAATTAAAATTATGGTGTGATCGTAATTAATAATAAATTGATCATTTGTAGAATGGTTGCAATTAATATCTTGTTGCTGGGCTCAAATATTAATTGCAACAACCGCTACAAAAATGTTACATTAGGAATAATATTATTTAATAAAAAAAATTAGTATTACACGTTATTTTTTTATACACATTTTATATGGCTCTTTATTATAATTTTATTTCTCTTCTAAATAGAATAAAAGATAACAATATTTGTGATAATTTGTATGCAACTTGCCTTCTTTTCGCATTAAATGCGTTTTAATTAACTTGGTCGTGTCTGTCGCTTTCTCTGTCATACAAGTTTCTCAGAGTAGTGTTAAGATAAACAAATTAGATATGTGGTGTGGTGTAGTGGAAAAGTCAACAGCGTCAGAGAAATTCAACTCGGGTTTCAAATCCTGACGTATCCTTTTTTTTTTAAATTATTATAACGATTGAAATATTTAATTAATTTTGTTGCGTCGTTTCTCTTCGTAAACATTTTTTATTGCTCTCAGAACAAACATCAAACGATACATAAAAAATAAAAAAGTAAAAACAAATTTCTTCTTCTTGCTCGGCACTACAACTCTAGCGAGTCAGGGCCGAGAAAAGTTGGGTTTTCCATAGGACTCTGTCCTGCGCAGCAGCTCTCCAGCTTTCGGTAATGCTTAGCATCCGCAAGTCCGTTTCAACACCGTCCTTCCACCGGAGATTTGGTCTCCTTCACCTGTGCGTACCCTCAAAAATTGAAATCTCCTACGATGATTCTGATGTCGTGGCGAAGACTTAACGCTGATATTAAAGAATTGTGCTCTAATTCGGTTGCGACATAGATAAAGTCATGGGGTACCACACTATGACTTTATCTTTAAATCTCGGCCCCACCACAAAGCCGAATCCAAATTTTCTTATTCTCTCTTGGCAGCTGAAATATATCGCCAATGTTCTTCTTTGATATTCTAGGTTGCCATTGCCTTTCCAATTCATTTCCTGAATTACTGTTAGGTCTGCCTTGTATACTTTAAGAATGTTTATTAGTTCATCAGATGCACCTAGTGTGGAGAGTGACCGTACATTCCAGGTGCAAATTCTTAAATCGTTGTCCTTTATACGTTTGCCTAATATTTATTTTTCACGGGTTCGGGTATTAGCCGCACGCCAACCTCCGTTTGAACTGGATTATAGTGCTGGAATATTTCTCAGTCTTCATCACTAGCACTTATCTTTTGGCAGGTCATGGACCAGTAACCAAGCCCACCATGAGGAGGTAAGATAAGTACTTGATGGGTTTACATAGTTGCGGCACTTTGCTATACCAGGTATAACCGGTAAATGCTTTTCCTATTCCCACCACAACCACAGGTAAACAAAATTTTGTGAAAGAAAATAGCAATAAAGAAAATTGTTATGCAATCCAAATGATGATTAACCAAACTTTTAAGAAAAATGTCTCTATGAATTTTATAATAATTATTAAAACAAAGAATTTATAGTTACGTTATGTAGTGCATATTAATTTAAGAATTATTTAACTCAGGTTCAATCCTGATCCAATAATAATATTTTTTTTTAATAATTATATTGTTTGAAAATTTTAATGAATTTTATAAATTATATAAGAAATTACTGAATAAATAAATAAATAAATATAGACGTATTTTATCAAGTACTCCATATCAAATTTCTGTTAATATAATTTGATAACATTTCATAACAACATTTCTGCATTTTTATTTATTTAGTAATTTCTTACAAAATTTATAAAATTCATTTAAAATTTTAGCATATTGATTGATATAAAAAAAAATTTTATAATTTAAAAAAAATAAATTAAAAAAAATATTACTGCCACTATTAGGATTTTAACCACAATTAAATTTTTTTGAATCTGACGACCTAACCACTGCACCATACCATATATCGAATTTATGTCTCTTAATAATTATTATAACATAACATAGACAAAACTTCTTAATTTATTTTCTTTGTGTATATTTTTTTTGTTGTTTGCTTTGTGTCGAGAGAGTTTTTTATATTTTCATTTTCATTACCTCTGATAATAGAGCAATAATTCAACGTCCTACTCCAAATAGCAGAAGCCTCGCTAACAAAATCTTCACTCCAGAAAAAATTAAATGGGCAATAAACAACTTTAAACCCTACAAATCCGCTGGAGTAGATAAAGTATTCCCTGCACTACTTCAACAGGGATTAGAGATTCTAATGCCAAAAATGATAAGAATCTTTAAAGCAAGCTTTATATGGGGGTATATCCCAAAAATCTGGAGAAAAGCAAGGGTGGTTTTTATTCCAAAGGCAGGGAACCGTCCCTCTGAAAAGCCTAAATCATACCGCCCCATAAGTCTTACCTCCTTCTTCATTAAAACCATGGAAAAACTAGTGGACCTCCACATTAGAACAGGACCGAATAAAGTCCGACTGCACCCTAGGCAATATGCCTACCAAAAAGGGAAGTCAACAGAAACAGCGCTTCATGACCTTATAAGATCAATTGAAAAGGCAATAGAATACAAGGAAATAGCGCTATATGCATTTCTGGATATAGAAGGGGCGTTTGACCATACCCCCCATGAAGCAATAATATCAGCAGCCAGGAAAAAAGGTCTAGAACCGGCAACAACCAAATGGATACACGCCATGCTAAGAAGTCGTTTGACAACAGCCGACCTAGGAAATAGCTCAAAAACGGCACAAACCTACAGGGGCTGCCCCCAAGGAGGAGTCTTATCTCCACTACTCTGGTCTGTCGTGGTTGATGAGTTATTACAACTGCTAGTGGATCTCGGCTACGAAACCATAGGCTATGCTGACGACATAGTCATAATAATAAGGGGTAAATATGACAATGTCATATCAGAAAGGTTACAATTAGCCCTAAACGGGATAATCAATTGGTGTAAATCCAAAAACCTTAGTATAAACCCAGAAAAAACAGAAATAATACCATTCACAAACAGAAGAAAAGTTAAAATTACACCACCTTCACTAAATGGTATTACAATACCTTGCTCCAATGAGGTTAAATATCTAGGCGTCACACTGGATAGGAAACTAAGTTGGAACACACACATTTATAAGACTCACGCTAAGGCAACCAAGGCCTTTTGGGCATGCAAAAGTATGTTCGGCAAGAAATGGGGGTTACATCCCAGAATGATCTATTGGTGTTATAGAACCATAATCTTACCGATAATAACATACGGATGCACAATGTAGTGGACAAAAACACTACATCATAAAAACCAGGTCTTACTGGGTAAAATCCAAAGACTAGCATGTATTGGTATAACAGGCGCCATGAGAACCTGCCCTACTGCGGCAATGGAAATGTTCCAAAACCTCCCACCGCTACATCTCCATATAAAAAAAGAAGCGGCAAGAGGTATGCTAAGAATTCAGAGGGAAAGAAACTACCTCCCAGGAGATCTTAGGGGTCACCTTCAACTGTTAAATAACCCCAAATTAGAGGCCATTGCCTCACATCTATCGGACACTATGCCGACCCTTTATAACTTTGACATACCGTTCAAAATTATAATCAGCGAACGCAAAGACTGGTAATCTAAACTTCCTGAACAATATACGGGTGCAGCAATATGGTACACAGATGGCTCCCGTACCAAAGAGGGCACAGGTGCCGGAGTCAAAGGCCCAAACTTCTCGGCATCAGTATCACTCGGAAGAGAAGCAACTATCTTCCAAGCAGAAATGATTGCGATGGAAATGTGCATACAGGAAAACCTGAAAAGAGCATACCGCAATAAGAATATCACAATTTTATCGGACAGTCAAGCTGTACTCAAATCTCTATCTTCCCACAAACATGAGTCAAAACTTGTCTGGGACTGTCTCCAGAAGCTCATAATATTGGCCAAAAGGAATAATGTAACCTTAATGTGGGTACCAGGTCATATTGGAGTAGAAGGAAATGAAGAGGCCGATAGCCTTGCAAAAAATGGTGCAAGCACCAGGTTTATTGGACCTGAACCTTTCTGTGGAAAACAGAAAGGTTTATTGGACCTGAACCTTTCTGAGTTGCAATAGAGCACAGAATCTATTGCAACTCACTTCCAAAAATCGTACTATCCAAAAAATTTATTAAACCACAAAACATAAAAGTAGAGGAAATACTAAAATTCAGCAAAAAGGATATTAGAACCTTAATAGGTCTCCTGACAGGCCACAGCCCTGTACGATATCATCTAGAAAAAATGGGACTAGCTGAAGATAACAAATGTCGCCTCTGTCTATCTGACAAAGAGGATACAGAACATCTACTATGCTACTGTGAAGCAGCGGCACGTAGAAGATTAAAACATCTGGGAAAAGGCACCCTTACCCCAGATGAACTAGCCTATTCGGCTCCCGAAAACATATTAAGTTTCTTCAGATCTCTTAATATTGGTTAGGGAAAGGGGCAATAAATGCACAATAGATCTTTTAGGTCGCAGTGCTCTCTCGTGCTCCCCTCAAAAAAAAAAAAAAAAAAAGGAGCAATAATAAAATATTTCTAGGCAGAAAGATAAAGGAAAAGAAATAGAAAAAAAAAATTAACACAGTGAGAAATACAGTGGTTGGTCTGTAACATTTGCAAAAAAAATAGAAAAATCAACAGATTCAGAGGAAATTAAATGAAAAAAGTAATTAGGTAAATTTACAAAAAAAAAAATATTAATTAGCCATTTATTACGTAAATTTACCAAAAAAAAATGATTAAAATAATCATTAGCCATTTGTTAGGTAAATTTAAGTAGAAAAAAATTTGGGTTTTGTTTTATATGGATAACTAGAGATTTCAAATAAACCGATTTAAGAATAATCGGTTAATCGGCTAATCAGTTACATATATTGAAATATTCAACATTTTACAAATGTTCTAATCAAAGAAGTGAAGTCTCAAAATGAGTAAGTACTAAAACAATAGAATAATTTTATACCACAATTCAAATTTAATGTTTATTGAAGTAGAATTTTAAAAAACAAGAGTATTTAACATATCCGTATTCAAACGACTTCTAATTTTGGTCATAAAATTTGCAAAAACAGAAAAGGCTTTTTCACTTTTTCTTGAAGTTGGTTTTGAAACCATTAAAAAAGAATCAATAGTTTTTTTGTATTTTTATAAATTCAGATTCAAGTCCAGATTCAACAGATTATTCTTCAACATTTAATACTTCTTGTTGGATTATATTATTTTCTTCAAATGTAAATAATCTTTTGTATATTTCACTGGCCAATAAACTTATGTAGCGATCGCGACAACTGATCTTTCTGCCGACAGAAACGCCGCCACGCGTTCGCCGGCGGAAATATCAATTGCCGCAACCCTACAAATTACTTCGCTCAGAAATCTAGTACAAATATTGCAGTCTGTCATGGTGCATTTTTAAGGACCAATAGAAAATCTGGTAATATTCCATTACCAGAGATTCTAACGGTACCGCTATTCTCTATCGATTAACCAAAGCCATGACAGAGAAAATTGCAATTAGAAATCTAGTACAAATATTGCAGTCTGTCATGGTGCATTTTTAAGGACCAATAGAAAATCTGGTAATATTCCATTACCAGAGATTCTAACGGTACCGCTATTCTCTATCGATTAACCAAAGCCATGACAGAGAAAATTGCAATAGAGAATTTCTTGAACAGAGAATTTCTACCGAGTTAGTCGTGCTTCTAAAAAATACCCAAAAATCAATAAAAAGTACAGTCGCGAATATAGTCGATAAATAAATTTAAAACTAAAATACAGTGAATTACTATTACTAATAAATTACTTAAAAACTAGATAATAGTTTATATAATTTAATTTAATAAAATAGTTTTAATATAATTTAATAAAATGTGGAAAATTAATTATGTTGTGTTTTAATTTAAAAAAAGGATACATAAAAAATACTCCACATATTGGTGACCCCAAAAGTAAAACACGCAAACATACTATAATACATAATTTAGAAAAATAAATAACAGTTTTTAAAAAATTACATAAAAAATCCAACAAAAACGTTAAACATTTAAAAAATATTATATAAAAAGATCTAACAATTATATAAAATAAAAATTGGTGATATAAAGTGTTCTTTTGACCTTCAAAGCAAGCTAAATCACAAACAAATAATTTAATAAAAAACCTAAAAAAGTTCATAATTATTTTAAAAAATAAAAATTAAAATTACTTAACATAATAGTTAAAATTGACATAATTATGAAATATAAAAATCAAACAGTAAATTATTTAAAAAATATATAAAAGTGGCATATAAAATACAATTATAGTACATATAAAAAAGTTTCAAAAAAAATCATCATTCAACAACAACAGAATCGTCAAGAGAAACAACAGGCAACACTCGAAAATCAGAACTCTTATTTTATCATTAACAGAAGACAACGTATAGATCATCAAAGTTTTCATTTTGAACAGAACAAATTTATTATTTTTATATAAATACAAATTTGATACATATAACATAAAATTTATAAAGAAAAAATTTTAAAAATTTATATAAAATATTTCATTTTATTTTAAATAAAAATTTTCAAAAATATTTTATAACATATAAAAACAACCAAAAATAGTAATCAGACATTTTTTTTATCAAATTAACACGCTTAAACTATTTTGCATACAAATCAATAAATATTTTTTTTTTTTCTTTGCGGCTTTCACACAAAAATACATAAAATTTTATACTAATACAACAACAATAAACAAAAACCAAAATTTTTAATTTTAATATTTTAAAAAAAAAAAAAAAAAATACATATATAAAAAAAAAAAAAAAACCACAATTTTTATATATACAAAACAACAACAAAATTTTTGACATACAAAATAGTTTTACCAGTGGCGTAACAATTTTTTTTCACAAGGGTGACATAAAATATCAAAATTTTCCAGTGGCGTCACAACAAAAGTTTTTTATCTCTAAAAACATACAATTACAGAAATTTAAAATTTTTTTTGTTTATCGTTGTTGTCAGTGAAGCCGTCTTATATAAAACATATATTCAAAATTTTTATACATTTTTTTTTAAATAACAAATTACAAAACACTACAAATATATATCACATTTTCAATAATATTTTTACTTTTCACAATTTATAAATAAAATATTTTTACTTTTACAACATATATTACATTAAAATTGTTATTATTCAACAAAAACAACAAACATAGATTAAAAATATAATAAATTAAACACAAATTAATAAAAATATTGTATTACACGAAAATTACTATATTTTTAATCTATTTTCACAACTGTACTTTGGATTTTTGGTCGCAATTTCAATTTTCATTTCTTTTTATTGCAAACATTCTCTTTGTGTCAACTTCATTTACTGGTGCATCCTCTTCTGCATTCGCTCTTCTCGATTGTGGTTGGTTTCTTTTCACTATATCGGTCAATCTTCAATAATTTTCATATAGTTTTCAGATTAATTAATTTCCTAAAATGGATAACGATAATAAGAGTAAACAATCACCAAACCAGACTTCGTCTAATTCTAACGATCACGGATCACACGCAGACGCAATTGATTTCGCAAAGGTTCGCCTACCAACATTTTGGCCAAACAACCCTGCTACTTGGTTCATCCAAGCTGAAGCACAATTTTCAATTTTCAAAATCAGCAAGGATGAAACCAAGTATTGCCTTACCATCGCTGCACTACCTGCCGAAACATGCGAATCCGTGATCGACGTCATAGCTGTTCCACCTGAAAAAGAAAAATATCTGGCACTCAAAAAAACATTAATTTCAAGACATTCGGCTTCTGAAAGCAAACGGCTTGAGGCATTACTAGATAGAGCAGAGCTTGGCGACCGGAAACCATCAGCACTGTTTCGATTCATGAAGCAGACAGCTGGTGACACCTTCGAGCCAACCATCATCAAATCATTATGGTTACGTCGACTACCACAGTCTCTAAACATCGCTTTAGTTTCTGTAGGCGACAAACCAACAGAGGAGCTCATTGATTTGGCAGATAGAATCTTTGAGGCTTCCGAGCCAAATCATTCAATCAACGCTCTTTATAGTAATCCCTCAACCGTCACTGCCAGAACTACTTCAGAAAGCAATTTGGAATCCAGACTCCAAAAGATTGAAAACCTCCTTTCCAAATTATCTTTCTCGTCGAATGTCAGACGCGACAGAAATTTCTCTAACAACAAACCCAGGTCACGTTCGGCCAGCAGATCCGGTCCGTCAAACAAAACTTTATGTTATTATCACAGAAAGTTTGGCGACAAGGCACGAAAGTGTTCTTGTACCAAAATTCTGGATAATAAGGCGAAACCTAATTCAACCAATGCCAGTCCTTTAAACTAGTACACCCTGTGGTTGAAACGGCACAACCACAGGTCAACCAATCAAGCCGGTTGTTCATAAAGGATATCAATTCAAAACAAACCTTTCTTATTGACACCGGCGCCGATCTTTCCGTCATTCCGCACACACTGTTCAAGGAAAACCAAGCCAAATCTGACCTACTTTTAACAGCAGCCAACGGATCTATCATCCACACATTCGGCACGAAACTGTTAAGTCTCAATCTTGGTCTTCGTCGGAATTTTGCTCACCCATTTATAGTTGCTGCAGTGAAACACCCTATAATTGGCGCAGACTTCCTACAAAAATTTGGCCTGCTAGTTGACGTGAAGCACAAACGATTGGTTGATCCTATATCCTCAATCCATTCGGCCACACTAACAAATAATAACACCTTACTAATTGAAACTAACATGTCTTTGTCAATTAAACAATATTCTAATACTAACAAATATTCAGATCTACTAACAAAATATCCTACATTAACACAACCCACGAATTATTTCATTCCTGTAAAACACAGCGTTGTGCACCACATTGAAACCAAAGGACAGCTTCCGTTCGCCCGACCACGACGTCTCGACGCAACGCGTCACAAAGCAGCTCAAACGGAATTTCAACACATGGTTGATATAGGTTTTTGCAGACAGTCCGACTCTTCAGTTTCATCTCCACTCCACATGGTCAAAAAAAAAAATTATTATGATTGGCGACCGTGTGGAGACTACAGACGGTTAAACGACATCACCGTTCCAGATAGGTACCCAATCCCACATATACAAAACTTTTCGATGAACTTAGAGAGTTGTACCATATTTTCTAAAGTAGATTTGGTCAGAGCTTATCACCTTATACCGGTGGCTCCGGACGACATCCATAAGACAGCAATCACAACACCTTTCGGATTGTTTGAGTTTTCGCGGATGCCTTTCGGACTACGAAACGCGGCTCAAACTTTCCAGCGTTTCATCAATCAAGTCTGTAGAGATTTGGATTTCGTCTTCGCGTACATCTATGATATTCTCATCGGAAGTAAAACCGAAGACGAACACCTACAGCACCTTCAGATTCTTTTCAAACGTCTATCCGATTACGGAATCAACATAAATGCGGCGAAATGTGTGTTCGGAGTCGAATCAATCGATTTCCTCAGCCACACTATCACTTCTTCAGGCATTTCTCCATCACTCGAACGGATCAAGGTAATAGAAGAATTTCCAAAACCTGATTCTGTGAAATCGCTGCAACGGTTCATCGGCATGATAAATTATTATCACCGATTTATACCCCATCTTGCAGAAATTCTAGCACCCATACACTCACATCTCACGCTGCTACTCAAAAAGCTAAAATCTCCCAAAAAATTTTACTGGCCTGCCGAGCTTCATAAACACTTCGATAAGGTGAAACAAGCCCTGGCCAAAGCTACGATTTTGGTACACCCTCAACTAGATGGGCAATACAGCATAGCGACTGATGCGTCTGACGTAGCCGTAGGGGCAGTCCTACAACAACTAAACGACGGACAGTGGGAACCTATCTCTTTCTTTTCAAAAAAACTCTCTCCAGCAGAACGCAAATACTCTGCATTCGACCGAGAACTTTTAGCCATTTACTTAGCTACCAAACATTTCAGGTATTTTGTTGAAGGAAGACAGTTTAAGATCTTCACTGATCACAAACCGCTCACTTTTGCTATCAAATCAAAAACAGAACGAAGCCCGCGTAAGACACGACATCTAGACTTCATCGCTCAATTTTCCACAGACATTGTTCACGTAAAAGGCACTGATAATTCAGTCGCGGACAGCCTTTCACGTATTTCAGAGATCACCTCTAAAGACAGTCTCAATCTCGAGAAAATAGCAAAAGCGCAAGTGGACGATACAGAGCTACAAAACCTTTTACAACGGGTAAAAGACCCTTCAACGAAATTCAAATTACAACTTTTCGAATTCCCTGACTCTAAAATTTATTGTGACATTTCAACTGGTAACAATCGACCTTACATACCAGAACGGTTACGCCGTCCTGTTTTCAATGTGTTGCACAACCTTTCGCATCCTGGCATCCGGGCCACTCGAAAATTAATTGCTTCACGTTATTTCTGGCCCGGCCTAAATCAAGATATCGCCCGCTGGAGCAAAAGTTGTGTCGAGTGCCAGAAATGCAAAATACACCGGCATAC
Source organism: Empis livida (assembly GCA_963932195.1). Classification (NCBI taxonomy): domain Eukaryota; kingdom Metazoa; phylum Arthropoda; class Insecta; order Diptera; family Empididae; genus Empis; species Empis livida. The sequence goes on along the minus strand of OZ010645.1, from coordinate 32,822,776 downwards.
ACAGAGTCAGCAGGGTACATTTTCTCTGCCCAATTCTAGGTTTGAACATATACATATGGATATTGTAGGCCCCTTGCCAACCAGCGATGATTTCAGCTACCTGTTGACCATCGTGGACCGTTTCACTAGGTGGCCCGAAGCGTATCCAATCAAAGATATGACAGCCGTAACAGTAGCCAAAACATTTATTCAAAATTACATCTCAAGATTCGGAGTGCCTGCTGTCATTACCACCGACCAGGGCAGGCAATTCGAATCTAAACTTTTCACAGAAATAACTAAACTACTGGGTAGTCATAGAATTCACACTTCACCGTACCACCCTCAATCAAATGGTCTACTGGAACGTTTCCACAGGCAGCTGAAAGCATCGCTGAAAGCCCGCTGCAGTAACTCTAATTGGACTATTGAATTTCCACTAATTTTATTATCCATTCGTGCCTCAGTCAAGGAAGACTTATCAGTTTCACCAGCCGAACTTGTCTATGGACAATGTTTGAAGCTCCCTGGCGAATTTTTTATCGACAATAAAAAATCAGTAACCATAGATCAAGAAACCCTCACAAACCAACTCAAACACGTCATGAACAACCTTGCACCTACACTTCCACGTGGTTCTTCACGAAAGGTATATTTCCCTCACGATCTGAAAACCTGTGATTTTGTGTTTTTACGAACAGACACAATAAAATCAGGCCTAACAAAACCATATACTGGCCCACATAAAGTTATTCGAAGGTTGCGAAATAATTACATCATCGACGTCAACAAAAAACTCACCACCGTCTCAGTTGATCGTTTGAAACCAGCTTACACCGAGGGGGGCGTCAATGCTTGAAGGGGGGTACTGTAGCGGTCGCGACAACTGATCTTTCTGCCGACAGAAACGCCGCCACGCGTTCGCCGGCGGAAATATCAATTGCCGCAACCCTACAAATTACTTCGCTCAGAAATCTAGTACAAATATTGCAGTCTGTCATGGTGCATTTTTAAGGACCAATAGAAAATCTGGTAATATTCCATTACCAGAGATTCTAACGGTACCGCTATTCTCTATCGATTAACCAAAGCCATGACAGAGAAAATTGCAATTAGAAAAATCACTTGAACAGAGAATTTCTACCGAGTTAGTCGTGCTACTAAAAAATACCCAAAAATCAATAAAAAGTACAGTCGCGAATATAGTCGATAAATAAATTTAAAACTAAAATACAGTGAATTACTATTACTAATAAATTACTTAAAAACTAGATAATAATTTATATAATTTAATTTAATAAAATAGTTTTAATATAATTTAATAAAATGTGGAAAATTAATTATGTTGTGTTTTAATTTAAAAAAAGAATACATAAAAAATACTCCACACTTATATCAGCATTCGAAGTATAGGACAAAAATTCATTCGATTTGTGATAAGTAAAACAAACAAAACATAAGTTTAGTATTTACTAAAATATGTACATATATATGGAGATCCTTTTTTTTGTAATACATTCCATAAAAAAATTTCGATAAAGAGATAACCGTAGATAATCGTGAAAATTTTTGCGATTAATCGATTAATCGTAAACATAGGAAAAATATTATTAACAGATTAATAGGAAAGAAATCTCTATGGATAACATAAAAAATTAGGTAATTTACTCAAACAACTAAAATGAATGCAAAAATTTTTTTATAAATCGTTTTACTTGCTGAATTGAATTCAATTTGAGATAGAACACAACTGAATCATTTAAGCTCTTTATACATTTTATATGAAAAAAATTTATTTTTAAATAAACAAAATATTACATATCTTTTAAATTAAAATTGTATGTGTTTCACTTACCATTTAAAACTAAAAAGTATAAAATAAAAAAATGTACAAAAAAAAGTTTTTTTTAACTTTCCTTTTAATGTTTGTCATTTTTTAAGCCTCAAATATTCCAGAAGATCTACCACCAATTTTATTTTCTACTTTTTAGGGGGCTAGTTTTGTTTTTAAAAAGCTTTTTTTTATAAAAAAATTTTTTTTACATATTTTTGTTCTCAATTATGTAACTAAAACTTTTTGTTTTTCTGTTTGTGAGTACTATTTTTATTCTCAATATATTCTCTTTTATTATAATTACTTTTCATAATAAGCAAATTATTAATTTAAATAGTTTTAAATTTTTACACAAAATACATATATTTAATTATTTTGGTTTTTATTTTAAATTAAATTAAACAGAAAATCTAGTTTGTATGGTTTACTTTTTTTTTTAATTTAAAAAACAGAAAATCTATTTGTAAGGGTTTTTTTTAAAGACTAAAAAAAATTGTAGCTTTTTTTTTTTGTCTTACATTACCTTCATAGTTGAGAAAATATTTCCTTTAAATTTTATTAAATCTGCAGATAAGTTGTGTTGAGCTGATAGCAATGATAATGATGGAGATCATGTTTGAATTTTGTCGTTCCTAGAATTACTGTAAATAATTCGAATTATATGAATTAACAGCATTACTTTAATATCTTTGAATTAAAAAAAGTATTTCAGAAATATAATTCAAATAATTCATTGAATTATGTTTTTTAATTCAAAAATAATTCAAGTAAATCAATGAATTATTTTTTATAATTAAAAAATAATTTAGGTAATTCATTGAATTTTTTCTTTAATTCATAAATTAAAAAATAGAAGTAATTATTTTTCATACAAGTACTTGACAGTAATTTTGGAGAACACAAAAATAAATAATTAGTTCTATAAATTTGATTAATTCAATAAATCGATTTAATGTGATGTCGCAATACTTTTTGAATTAAAAAAAAAATTCAATGAATTACCTAAATTATTTTTGTATTAAAAACAATTCATTATTTCTGAATATTCCTGAATTTTTTTTTTAATTCAAAAATAATTAAAGTAATGCTTAGTTTATTCATGTAGTTCGAATTATTTAAAGTAATGCATTATTTTTAATGCATTATTTTAAATTATTAATTCAAAAATAATTATGAATTTGAATTAGATTAAAATTAATGCATTATTTTGAATTAAAACTTATTTTCTTTAATAAAATAAATAATTAAACAACTCTGGTAAAATTTAATTATTAATTTTATTTAGTGCATCAATCAAGCTACGGTATAATATTTTTTTTCAATTCACAATGCTTTGTATTTTACTTTTAAATGAAATTTTGGTGTTTTGAAATAATTTAATTATGAATTATCTTTGTTTTATTTTATTTTTATTTGCAAAAAAAAAACAAAAATAAAAAAAAAATTTATTAATTTCATTAAGAATGTCAATATAATTTTGGAAAAAAAAAATTTATTTAATGACAATGACAATTTCAGGTTGATATATTGTCATTGTCATTTATTTAATGACAATGACAATATTTATATATTGCTATATACAATATGAACAATATATAAATTATTCTTAGTCCTTTTATTTGTATGTATTTGTTTACTTAAAAAAAAAAATTTTAATTACTTTTTACCCTGAATCCTTATCATAAACAGAGATAATTTCATATACAAAAAATAATAATTTTTATTTAATTTTCAATTAAATATATTTAATACATAATAATATTTTTTTCTTTTACGTTTATTATATACCGTACTAACTTCTAAAAATAAAAAAAAATATTCTTTTCTTAATAATATTAATTTTAAGAATCAACATATAATTTTTGATTAAATATTATTTTCCTGGTTCTTTCTTTCTCTTTTATAAACCAAATCGAAAAAGGAATTTTTTTGAAACCAGAAAATTAAAGAATAATATTTTCATTTCTAAAGGGGGTACAAATCTAAAGTTTAACCAAATTTTGGCCCATTGGTTTTAATATGACTATACTTTTACCTATCGTGGAATAAATAAAAAGCAAATTTTTAAATTACCTTCCCTAGGGGATTTCAACTTGGTTTGAATTTCTTGTAATTTCCTTTTTTGTATTCACAGGACATGAAAATGTTAACGTAAAAAAAAACAGGCAAATACATAAATATGTAGTATGAGAAAATTAAAAAAAAACAGAAAGAAGAAAAATTAATAATACAAAATTTATATATATATATATATTTAAATTATATATATGTAATTATAAAATAATTTTGTGTATAGCTGTATATATATATACATATATATATATATATATATATATATCGTGCAATTCGGCCATTATATATATATATATATATATATATATATATATATATATATATATATATATATATATATATATATATATATATATATATATATATATATATATATATATATATATATATATATATATATATATATATATATATACAGCTATAAACAAAATTATGCGTACACCTTAAAAAAGATTATTTAGGATAGGTTTTTTCTAAAATGTTGAATGAAACTTATTCCATATTTAAACGCATTTTGTTAATATGTTATTCTTACATCAAATCAATAAAAAAAAATTTTTTTAAGTAAATTCTATGAAATTTATTGCAAACAATAAAATAAGTACGAAAATTGCAAACAATTAAATAACTACGAAGGCACAAAATCATTCGTAAACCTTATGGATTTCGTATCATTGAAGAAGAAATATTGCATAATTTGTAGTTTTTTTTGTAATAATAAATCCTTAATTGAATTGTTTTTTGAAATTAATTTTTATTTTGAACCAATCAGTCGTTATTAAACATGGGCCATAAAAATTCAGAAACAACGTGTGCAGATATGCAACTTATCATTAAATTGATAAAAGGCGGAAATTCGTTGCGGCAAGTAGGACGAAATATTGGTAGATCATATTCTGCAATTCTGGAAATCGTAAATAAATACCAATACGAGGGTACATTTTTAGATAAAACCGGCAGTGGTCGAAAAAAAATATTGTCGATTGGGAGTGCACATTTAATTATTAGAAAAATAAAAGCCAATTGTAAGACTAAAATAGCAGATCTTATATCGGACATTTCAGCACACGTCAACGAACCTATTTCACTAAAAATCGTCAAAATAGTAGTGCGCAAACAAGGATATAATGGCCGAATTGCACGAAAAAAAAAATTTGTTTATAAAGCCAATAGGATTAAGAAACTTAAATTCGCTAAAAACTATGCTCAAATTTGTCCATAATTCTGGAATCACATTATATTCAGTGATGAAAGTAATATTAACTTTTTTGGACCAGTTGCAAACCTATAGAATGGCGTAAAGCCAATACTGAAATGAATAAAGAAAGGTTCTGTCCTACTGTTAAACATTGGGGTGGTAATATCATGTGTGGGGGTATATGGCTGCCAATGGAAACGGTAATATGGTGTTTATTGAATCTAAAATGAATGAGCTGAGTTTTCTTAATATTTTAAAACACAATATGATATCGAGTGCTGAAAATTTGGGCTTTAATAAAGATTACTATTTCCAAAAAGACCACGATCCCAAAAACACTTCATGCATCGTGAAGGAATCGCTACTATATAGCACACGAAAACAGCCTCACACACCTCTGTAATAACCTAACATGAATCCTGTAGAATATGTATGGACGGAACTGGGACAACGGATCAGAAAATACACAATTACCAGTAGCCCAACAATAAAATCAGCTTTGAAGAAGGAATGGAACCATATTACAGAATCAGTCATTCGGAATTTAGTTCAATCAAACCGTCTAAATAAGGTAATTCTAGCCAAAAGATATCCAACATGCTGCTAAACAAGAATATTTTTTATGTTATATGAGATTTAAGTATAGTGTACGAATAATTTTGAGCCTTGGTTTTGCGTTGTTATTTTATTGTTTGGAATAAATTTCAAAGAATTTACTTTAAAAAAAAATTTTTTTTATTGATTTGATGTAAGAATAACATATTAACAAAATGCGTTAAAATTTGGAATAAGTTTCATTCAACATTTCAGAAAAAACTTATCCTAAATAATCTTTAGGTGTACGTATAATTTTGTGTATAGCTATATATATATATATATATATATACCTTCAACATAAACAGACCTCAAAAATTATTTGAACACAAAGTTTAATTTATAAATAAAATAATAAGTCCCAAAAATAAAAACGGTTACACTCAATCCCATTTCAGATTTGCACACAACCAACAAAATTACTTAATATGTATTTGGTGCATGTTAATCCCGAATTCGTACTAGGATCAAAAATTTCTTTTAATAGGGTTTTTTCAATGTAACTGAATTATTTTGTAACAAATAGGGTTTTTTCAATGTAACTGAATTATTTTTCAACAAATAAAAAATAAAGAACAACAAAAATAATTTTTATTTATAATAATTTTACATAGGAGTATGGAATATTAAAAAAAAATGTGACATTTAAACACATCTTAATACAATATTATAGTATAACCAAAAAGTCAATTATAATTCACCTGAACACAAAAAGGCTTACGGGTGTCTCGGACTCAATTTTTGTAATGTGTTTGTTTTGCTTTTGATTTTGTTGAATTGAAAATCCCGTCATATTTACAATTCTGCTAAATATCAATTTGATTTATTTCATTTCACTAATGAAGTGTCAGTTTTTTGAAAACACGCGAAATGTACGACACCAGTGTAGTTTTTGATCAAATGATATAATGCCTGAGTAAAAAGTCAATTAATTAAAAACCCTGAATAAATTTCAAAAATCCACATACATATGTATGTATATTACAAATAATTGAAATACTAAACTCAATTAACTCATACGCAAGAAGTATTAGAAATTAAATTCAACTGATTTCATATTTGGAAAAGGTCCTTATTATTCTGTCATTATATTTCTGATCTACTATATTTTAGTTATGTGGGAAAATATAAATCTATGTATATATTCGTATAATCAATGTACACATTTAAATTGTTGCATTTCTGAATATCATAAAATATTTCTTTCTTTTCATAAATTCATGCTTTTATATACATAGATAAGAAAAAATTTAGAACACGGAAAATTCTATTAAAGGTATAAACATCCATAAGCTTTATAGAAAATAAATATAAAACCAAATGAGAAAATTTAATATAACTACACGTATGCCAAAAAAATCAATGATAATTTAAAATTTAATATAATTTTGCATTAAAATTTATTTCAAAATTTTTTTAAAATATTACACATTTAAAATGAATTTTTTTATATAATTATAAAAATCTTTTATTTGACATCTTTTATAAATTTCTAAACAGACAAAAAAAATATTAAAAAAAATAATTTAAAAAAATTTCCATTAATATGAGAATGGAACAACATTTTAATATGACATAACTGGTCTGCCACAAAACAGTTTTAACTTTAAGGCTCGTTTTAATAAGAAGCAATTGTTCATTGAATTTATATTTAAATTAAATAATTAAAACAGGATTGAACTCAGTACTCTTTATCGCATATTATTTTACGTAAAACAATAATCCAAACATTCGCCTATGCCTCACTACACCAATACAAAATATTTGGATTTGTACAAAAAATTAATTTATGAATATTAAATTCATTGAATTTTTGCTTAAATCGTAAAAAATGTTGTTCTTCTTCTTATCTTTGGCGCTACAGCTCGTGAAGAGCCTGCGCCTCCCTTAAAGGGTCCCCTAACATTTTATTGCAGTTTGGACCTACTAATTTTATATGGATTCCGAACCATAAATTTCTTTATAGTGAAGAAACTTTTAATTGTAACAAGCTAATGGCTTTATTAGTGAGCCATTTGTTGTTAGCAAAGAGCCTCGACCGTTAGCATTTTTCCCAGTCTTAAATTACATTTTATTATAATTTTAGTACAGGTACTCATTTAAAGCTGAGTAAACTTAGACCAACATTTATGTCTCGGACGGGAGTTGAACCCAGTACCTAATGCACCGCAGCCTAGCACACTACCGCTTAAGCTACCGTCGGTCAAATGTTGTTGGAAACAATAAATATACATTAGAAAACTGTTTTTGTGCCAGACTAGATATAAAAATAAACTATTGATACATTAAAATATTTATATTCAGTTAAGGAACAAGGTGAAATATATAATTTTTTTGCATAAAATAATAATCAATTTTATAAGATTTCTTATTTTTTCAATTTAACAATTTTTTATAAATTATATGTAAAAAGAAAACAATTTTATTTATAAAAGAAAATGAAAATAGAATTATCCTTTTTTCCTTTCAAAATCATTAGACAGAACAGACTTTTTTTTTAAAGAATATGGAATATTATTTTTTAACGAATTAAACAATTTTAATAGTATGTATAAAGGATATAAAATATATTTTTCAAACAAAACCAAAAGTTGTATTTTATTCATTACACTATCAAGCAATATAATTTTATTTAGAACTCAATTTAATTCTTTTTACATTTGCTATATTCCAATATAAAATTTAATCGCATTCCTCTCATGGAGGAATGCGATTAAATTTTATTTTGGAATATAGCAAAAGTAAAAAGGTCCTTTTGTACAAAAAGAAAAAAAAATAGCAAGTACGTTCATATAAACAGAAAATTGAGTTAAAAGGCAAAGAAAACGTAATTTAAAAAAAAAAATGGTGAAAAACTCTTGTGAAAAATAAGAAATTTCTAGTGAATTGGTTCCAAAAAAACCCTTATGAGTGATTGAATTGAATTGAGACTGCTGGCAATATATTTGTGTGCGATCAAGATGATGATAATTCATGAATTATTTATTATTTTTAATGGTATGCGCCATGTATTTATGAGGTATTGTGCAAAAGTATTTTTGAATGATAGCAGATTTATGATTATGGAAATATATATACTAGAAGTAATTATTTTTACAGTAACCAAAAAAAAGATATTTTACTAAGTTATTTTCACAAACATAATATCAAATAATTTACAATTATTATAAAATATAAGAACAATTTAAATGAAAATATTGAGAAGCATAGTGCTAGTAAAACTATGTTTCTCCATATTTTCATTTAAATTGTTCTTATATTATATCTATATTTTATATATTAAAACAATAATTTTATATATTAAAAGAAATATATATCTTAATAACAAAATATTCTAAAATCAAAAGTTAATGAATTTCGTTTTACAACACAATTACGTTATAACGTTACAATCTAATTCAAATTATGAAACAAATAAAACTTTAATTAACTTGAGCGATTTTATTGCATTTCATTCAAAAAAATAAAAAAAACCGAAACATAAAGAGAAATCAAACAATTTAATCACTTTGATAAAAATAAAACTTAAAAATATTAAAAATTAAGTGCATCCAATTTCCTGTTTATCATATTATAGATAATACTAACACGATTAGTTAACACAGCAGTTCTCCAGCTTCCGGTAATGCTTAGCATCCGCACGTCTGCTTCAACACCGTCAAAGAGGTGTTGAAGCAGACGTGCGGGTGTGGGTTAGGTGTCATGGGTTTTAGAAATAAAACACTGATATTTGTTTAACACAATCCACTTTTTTATTTATAAAGTTATTATCTATTTTATCTATTTTACATGTTCTATTAAATGCTATAGCATATTAGCTACACCATACACATTAATAAATTTATATTAAAATCAAAAACTTAGCGCGACTGTACTATATTTTTTACGACTTTTTAACACAACCGAATCGTATGCCTTTTTTGTTCTAATTGTGGGTTTTGTACGATTACTAGTATCGAGAGGTGGTTCGGTAATTTTAGCTGCTTGCTCATCCGGTTCATCAAAATACCGTTTAAGTCTACTTATAGAAATATTTGTTTCTTTATTTTTAATAAGTAAAGTATAATAATCCTTGGTTCTGTTAATGATTTTAAAAGGCCCCTCATAAGGAGGTTGCCAAGGTTTCTTAAGTGCGTCGGTTCGAACGAACGCCTGCGAGCAATTTGACAGTTCTTTAAATATAAAAATTTTATCCTTTACATGACGCGAAGCAGGGCTAGGAGAAAATTTAGCTAACTGGTCTTTTAATTTTACAATAAATTCGTTTTGACTGATAGATGTTATTGATGGATTTATGAAATCTCCCGGAAGTCGTAGGGTTTCCCCATACAATAATTCCGCGGAAGATGTTTTAAAATCCTCTCTGAAGCTTGTACGCAGACCTAATAAGACGATGGGTAAGGTACGCCTCCATTCACTACTATTATGACATCTAATTGCGGTTTTGACGGTGCGATGCCAGTGTTCTATGAAGCCGTTTGCTTGCGGATTGTAAGCAGTCGTGCGCTTTTTTTTAAAACCTAATAATTTACCTAACTCGTTATACAGTTGAGACTCAAATTGAGAACCTTCGTCAGAGACAATGCTAAGCGGCGTGCCAAATCTACTTATCCAACCCTGAAATAAAGCAAAAGCTACAGTTTTAGCTTTAATGTCCGGTATAGGGATTGCTTCAGGTCAACGCGTGTACCGATCAATAATTGTGAGGCAATAACGATTCTTCTGAAAGAGTAAGTGGACCGATTAAATCTATATGAATTTCTTCGAACCTATTGCTAGTCAATGGAAATTTGCCGATCGGTTTGTGTACGTGTCTTGAAATTTTGTTTTTCTGACACGGTAAACATGCTTGAGCCATGGGTTTTAAATCTCCGTCCATGAATTTCCATACGTATTTGCGTTTAATTTCTTTCCACGTCGTTCGAATGCCAGGTTGCGATAACCCGTGAACACTATCGAATATAGCTTTGCGGAAACCTTTAGGGATAAATGGTCTAGGGATGCCAGTAGAAGTGTCACAAAATATTTCACGGTTTGATGATGGTATAGGTAACTTTTTGAATAGTAAAGATGAATCAGAGTTGATTAGGTCCTTTAACTCGATGTCAGTTTCTTGAGCTATTGAAATTTCAGTAAAATCGGATACAAAATCAGCTACGGAGTTTTCTTTCTCTGGTACGTGACGGATATCGGTGGTAAATTGCCTTATAAAGTCTAAATGCCTTAATTGACGTGGATATGCTTTTGCTGGATTTTGCTGAAATGCGTATACGAGCGGTTTATGGTCGGTAAATAATATAAAAGCGCGACCTTCTAACAAGTATCGGAAGTGCTTGATAGATGAATATGCTGCTAGCAATTCTCTGTCGTAAGCACTGTACCTTCGTTGCGTCTCATTAAGCTTAACTGGAGAAAAAACCTAAGGGTTGGAACACATCGTTTACTTTCTGTTGAACAACCGCGCTGATGGCAGTGTCCGACGCGTCAATCATAATAGCAAGCTCAGCGTTAAGAGATGGATGAACCAGGGTACACGCTTGGGCAAGATCAGATTTGGATGTATTAAAAGCTTGAACCGCCTCTTCGGTCCAAGTAATTTTTGATTTGTCATTTTTCTTCGAACCTTTCAAGAACTCGTTTAAACCGCTTGCTTTTCGGCTTCTTTAGGAATAAAGCGCCGGTAAAAGTTTAGCATGCCCAAATATCTGCGTAACTCTTTGACGGTTACCGGCTGCTGAAAATCGGAAATTGCAGTAACGCGTTCTGGAGATGGCCGGATGCCAGTTTCATTGATGATATGACCTAGGAATTTGACCTCATTTTTCATGAAAGAACATTTTCGACGTTAATGACGAGACCGTAGTTTTCAAAACGTTGAAAGGTTTGTTCAAGATGCTTCAAATGGTCATCCTCGGTTTTTGAGAACGTCGTCGATGTACGGGAACGCGAAGTTTAGACCTCTAAAGACAGCATGTATGAATCGTTGGAACGTTTGCGCGGCATTCCTCAGGCCAAACGTCATCCGATTAAATTGGAAAAGACCGAAGGGTGTCGTGATGGCCGTTTTTGGAATGTCCTCAGGCTCAACCGGGATTTGATGATAAGCTTTTACCAAATCTATTACCGAAAAATATTTACAACCATCTAGTTGGTTTGTAAAATCATTTAAGTATGGTATTGGATACCGGTCCGGGACAGTAACGCCGTTTAGATTACGGTAATCCCCGCAAGGTCTCCAATCACCGTTTTTCTTTTTGACAAGGTGTAATGGGCTGTCGGACGGTTCACATAACGTGAACCGTCCGACAGCCCATTACGGTTCGCAATAGCCCAGTTCGATCAAATGTTCGATTTCTCTTTTTGCTAACAAAAGCTTATCCTGAGAAAGACGACGAGCTTTGGCCGATATGGGAGCTTTTATGTACTAACTTCTCACAGCTTTTATGTACTAAGAATCTAACAGAAACCGATGCTACAGAAGTGCATACAGCCCATCACCATATTCCGCTAAACAGCCACAGCGAACCACCCCCAACCCTGGAGGAGGTCCAAAATGCGATCAAGAGACTGAAGAACAACAAATCACCTGGTCAAGATGGCATTCCTGCTGAACTTTTCAAACGGCAGGTGATGATTTGGTAGGGTGCATTGACCAAGTCATGATTAAAATTTGGACCGAAGAAAAAATGCCCACTGAGTGGAATATGTGTCTAATTTGTCCTATCTTCAAGAAAGGTGATATATTTGCCTGCTCTAACTATCGACGCATCAGCATCTTGAATTTAGCGTACAAAATCCTGTCATCTATTATCTGGTTGCACATGAAACCATATATGGAGCAGAACATCGGCCGGTACCAATGTGGTTTTAGACCTGGTAAATCAACAACAGACCACGTCTTCACGCTGCGTCAGATTCTGGAAAAGTGTAAAGCATTCAACGTAAACACTCACCATCTCTACGTTGACTTCAAGGCTGCGTATGACTCGATAGGGAGAGACAAGCTCCTACAAGTCATGATGGAATTCGGCTTCCCTGCAAAACTTGTCAATCTCTGCAGGATGACGATGGCATGTACGTTATGCGCAGTTCGATGCGACAACACCACCTCCAGAATCTTCGAAACACACAGAGGCTTCAGGCAAGGTGATGCACTATCATGTGACCTGTTTAACATTGCACTTGAAAAGGTAGTGCGTCAGTCTGGGATTAAAACAAGCGGCACAATATACAACAAGTCAACCCAGATCCTTGCGTATGCTGACGACCTAGATATTATCGGAAGCGAGATAAGCGTCAGTGAAGCCTTCGCAGCTGTGGAAGAATGTGCAAGCAGGTTAGGCTTGCAAGTAAATGAGGCCAAGACCAAGTACATGGTGGCTTCATCCAACAACAACCTCGGTCACCGTATAGGTCAAAACATCACCATTGGGGAGTACAAGTTTGAGTTGGTAAAAGAATTTATTTACCTCGGTTGTATGGTGACAGCAGAAGGCAATAACACCAGCCTAGAGATAAAACTAAGAATTGTCCTCGCCAATCGCTGCTATTTTGGCCTGAGTAAGCTAATGAGATCAAAATCGCTTTCTAGAAAGACCAAGCCAACATTATATAAGACGCTCATTATTCCAGTGCTGCTGTACGGGGTAGAGTCATGGATAATATTCAGTACTGATGGGCAGCTCTTAGGATCTTTCGAGAGAAAAATTATTCGTTGTATCTAACAACGAATATCGTTAATGGGGTTTGGAGAATTCGCTATAACCACGAGCTTTTATGAGCTGTATCAGGAGGCTGACCTAGTCAAAAAATGCCACATCCAAAGATTACGCTGGCTAGGTCATGTGGTGCGAATGGATGATACAGCTCCAGCCAAAGCTAGCTTTGACTCCAAACCTGAGGGTAGGTGCAGGAGAGAGACACCAAATCTCCGGTCTCCGTCTCCTGTGCCCGTGTGGCGGTTGCGGCTATCGACATCGCTGCTGTCTATTGACAAGCCGCCGTCAATTGCCACAACCCCACCATTAAAATCTATTACAAATATTGCAGTTGGTGATAATGCGGTTCGCGTGTAACTTCTATTCATTTTCTTTTTTAACGGTCCCGTTACTTTTCACCATTGTCTAAATGAGAAATAATACTTTTCACCATTGTCTAAATGAGAAATAAATTTCTCATAAAACGGTAGTGATAATTAGTCAGGCATACGATTGGGTTGTGTCAAAAATAGAGTACAGTCGCGCTAAGTTTTTGATTTTAATATAAATTTATTAATGTGTATGGTGTAGCTAATATGCTATAGTATTTAATAGAACATGTAAAATAGATAAAATAGATAATAACTTTATAAATAAAAAAGTGGATTGTGTTAAACAAATATCAGTGTTTTATTTCTAAAACCCATGACACCTAACCCACAAATTGGTGACCCCGACATGATCCGTGCCCCGAAAGGGAAATGTACTCTATCTATCTGCTAAAAAATCAAAAAAAACATTACAAAGCGTGTAAAAAGTTAAAATAAAACAAGTGTTTGTACTCTACAAAATTTTTTTTAAAACCTATATAAAATGGCATTATAAAAACCTTTTCGTGTGAAAAGCAATAACAATTAATAGTAATATATAAAAATCATTTCATATACATCTTCATATGCGTCATCATCATCATTTCGTTTTTGTTGTTCCACATCATCATTTCCAGAAATTCCACATTGCTACAACCACAAATATTTTTGATCAGCGACAAAATTTTATGTGCAACAAAAATATTAAATCGCAGCATCAACAACTTGTATCAACAACATTTATGGTCAACATTTTTGGCGCAACAATCAACAACTTGTATCAACAACATTGATGGTCAACATTTTTGGCGCAACAAGCAACAAGTTTCAGCAAATTTGGACAACAGCAGCAGCAACAAGAATTGTCACATCAATCAACACAACAAAATTTATTCAACAATTAAAACAATGTATAGATCATCAAAGGTTTTATTATTTTTTTGTTCATCATATTATATATTCATTTAAAAATTTCGTAAATCATATAAATTACAACACAAAAAAGTAAGAAAATTTATTAAAATTAAATATTTGTGACACACAACAAGATTTTTTTTGCCAGTGGCGTAACATATATTTTGTGATTTTTGACAATTTTCTAAAACTGTTACCAGTGCCGTAACGTAAATATTTTTATTTCCTTTTCGCGTTTTTTTTTTTTTTTTGCTAAATTGTGAACATTTGTGTCACATATATTTTCTCTTATTTCACAATAAAATATACCACAAAATTTTTTTGTGTGTATACAGTAAAGTAAAATAATTTGATTATTTACAATAATAATCCATAATTGTAAATTTTATACAAAATAATGTATATTAAAAAATTTTCAACTAATTCGTTATAATAAAAATAATACATAAAATAAATCAATTATATATAAATATTTTTTCGTACATTGTATATGTAAATATTAAGTACACCATATACATATTATTACATACGAATCGCGAAACTAACTTCAACTATTTCAACATATTTAAAAACATTTATTTTAATAACAAACAATTCGTTAATTTTAACAAATTTTAACGAATCAAAGTTAAATTAATAGTTTTTTTATTAAATTAATTCTCGAATACATCAAATATATCGGAATTTTATTTTTTTTACCGACTAAACCGAATTCGACTATGCCTGATTCGAACACTACTAATCCTGCGACCAGTGGATCTAACACGCCACCATTTACAAATCCATTGCTTACTACTACTGGCTCTGCAAACGCAGCTAATTCCTCAGCTCAATTTAGCGCTCAAGTAGCAAAAGTCTCGATTACACCTCCGCAATTTTGGAAAAATAATCCGACGTTATGGTTCTCCCACCTAGAAGCACAGTTTGCTACTAGTGGAATTTCAACTGATGATACAAAATATTGTTATGTAGTCGCAGCTTTAGATGAGGATATGTTAAAACTTGTTAGTGACATAGTTGAGAAACCACCCACTTCTGAAAAATATTCTACACTTCGAAATACATTAATAAAATGTTTATCCGAATCTGAAAGTCAAAAGCTAAAAAAACTTCTTCAAGGGATTGAATTAGGAGATCAAAAACCTAGCCAACTGTTGCGACAAATGCGTTCAAGCAACGATTTTAATTTGCAAGATTCAATTTTGAAAAATCTTTGGTTGCAGCAATTACCGCAGAAGGCACAGGTTGTTTTGGCCATAAGTTCTGGCAGCTTAGATGAATTGGCGGCACAGGCCGACAAAATTTTAGAAACCTTTAACCCTTCATCATTATGGTCGCTTTCCACTAAAACGAATGATAGGTCGCAAAACCGTAATGGGCTGTCGGACGGTTCACGTTATGTCGAACATTTGA
Source organism: Empis livida (assembly GCA_963932195.1). Classification (NCBI taxonomy): domain Eukaryota; kingdom Metazoa; phylum Arthropoda; class Insecta; order Diptera; family Empididae; genus Empis; species Empis livida. Next base: position 32,806,705 of record OZ010645.1, on the reverse strand, counting down.
TCGAACTGGGCTATTGCGAACCGTAATGGGCTGTCGGACGGTTCACGTTCACGTTATGTGAACCGTCCGACAGCCCATTACGGTTCGCAATAGCCCAGTTCGATCAAATGTTCGATTTCTCTTTTTGCTAACAAAAGCTTATCCTGAGAAAGACGACGAGCTTTGGCTGATATGGGAGGACCTTTTGTCTGAATGTGGTGCGTGACGTTATATGAAACAGGTTTGATGGATCCGTCTTCATGCGTGATACCTTTGAATCTTTGAAGAAGTGCCTGGATTTGTGGGTTTTCCATTGATTCTGAAATAATAGAAGGGCCGATGAAGGACCTGAAGTTAATTTACCTGTGCTTTTTAAAGAAGTTAATGGATCGATCAGCCTGCGTTTCCTAATATCTAGTAAAAGACCAAAGTGGTTTAAGAATTCTGCGCCTAAAATAGGTTTTGAGACGTCTGCTATAATAAATTGCCACGAAAAGTTTCTTCTTAATCCTAGATTAAGGTTCAAAGATTTTTTTCCAAAGGTTTTTATTTTAGTTGAGTTAGCTGCGTATAATGGAAAATCGCTAATATTTCACGCTCCGTAGCCGTTTTCGGTGGGATTACGGATACGTCAGCACCCGTGTCGATTAGAAATGATAATTTAGTGGACGGGTCATGAATGAATAAGCGACAATTGGTATGCAAGTTATCACATGTCGCCAAATGTGATAAGCATGTTAGTTTTGCGAAGCGGCAAATGGACAAGGCTTGATGCACTTTTGCGCTTTTTCGCCAAACCGGAAATGATACCAACACTTTTTGCTATCTGAATTATTTTTTGAACGATTTTTTGGATCTGAAACGAGCAGGTGATTTTGAACGATTAAAATTTCTTCCGCGAGTCTCTAATGTGCTCATACGTCTCAAGATTTCATTTAATTGGTGTTGGATATCCGGTTGGTTTTGCGACCTATCATTCGTTTTAGTGGAAAGCGACCATAATGATGAAGGGTTAAAGGTTTCTAAAATTTTGTCGGCCTGTGCCGCCAATTCATCTAAGCTACCAGAACTTATGGCCAAAACAATCTGTGCCTTCTGCGGTAATTGCTGCAACCAGAGATTTTTCAAAATTGAATCTTGCAAATTAAAATCGTTGCTTAACGCATTTGTCGCAACAGTTGGCTAGGTTTTTGGTCTCCTAATTCCATCCCTTGAAGAAGTTTTTTTAGCTTTTGACTTTCAGATTCGGATAAACATTTTATTAATGTATTTCGAAGTGTAGAATATTTTTCAGAAGTGGGTGGTTTCTCAACTATGTCACTAACAAGTTTTAACATATCCTCATCTAAAGCTGCGACTACATAACAATATTTTGTATCATCAGTTGAAATTCCACTAGTAGCAAACTGTGCTTCTAGGTGGGAGAACCAAAACGTCGGATTATTTTTCCAAAATTGCGGAGGTGTAATCGAGACTTTTGCTACTTGAGCGCTAAATTGAGCTGAGGAATTAGCTGCGTTTGCAGAGCCAGTAGTAGTAAGCAATGGATTTGTAAATGGTGGCGTGTTAGATCCACTGGTCGCAGGATTAGTAGTGTTTGAATCAGGCATAGTCGAATTCGGTTTAGTCGGTAAAAAAAATAAAATTCCGATATATTTGATGTATTCGAGAATTAATTTAATAAAAAAACTATTAATTTAACTTTGATTCGTTAAAATTTGTTAAAATTAACGAATTGTTTGTTATTAAAATAAATGTTTTTAAATATGTTGAAATAGTTGAAGTTAGTTTCGCGATTCGTGTGTAATAATATGTGTAAAGAGGTTATTTATTGTTAATACTATTATCACCTTTTTACATTATATTTCCTTTTACTAAAAAGAAACACTGTAATTGCTATTTTATAAATTATTTATTTAAACGCTATTTCTTAACTATTAATTTTATTTATTCTAGGCTTAGTATTTATTAATTTTAATGTTCACATATATTTATTTTTGTATTTAGGTTGCACCAAATTCGAATATTTTAAGAATTTAATTTATTTTAGTTTTACTTTTATTTTATTTAATAATTTAAGTTTTCTTATTATCGCGGTTTATAAAAATGCTCGCTCGGACACTATCTAACGACTGGTAACAAATCTTGGAATCGCATTCCTAAATATATCATTTAAATGATCTCTAAATGACATCTTTAGAAATGCGATCGACCAATCCGTATTATCAAACGATATCATTCGATTTTTGACTGTTACTTGTCTATTGATCTTTTTATTGTTAAAAAGATTATAATTGAGAATACAGAATTAAATTATAGAATAAATTTTTCGAAATTAAAATTTAACGAATGTAGGACAGGGTGTCACTACATCACCCTCCTCCGAGTGAAACGTACTTATTTACTGAAAACTACTCTACGACTTTCTTTCGCCGACTTAATGGTGGAAATTCCATAAGCCGGCTTGAGTCTGTCGATTGAAATTGATCTTTCTTTGCCATTAATTAAAACAATGTAGACTTTGCGTAACGTCTAGTTACTCGATAAGGTCCGTCATATGGTGGCGTTAGTGTCGGTTTAATTTTGTCATTTCTGACAAAAACAAATTGACAATTTTCGAGGGTTTTTGGGATAAAAATGTGTTGTTGTTCCGTTTTCCGTGTCGGAGTGGGAACTAAGTTCTTCATCGTGTCCCGGAGTTTTTTAATAAGCTCGTTCGTATCCGGAATGTCAGATTTAGAATCTGTGAAAAATTCTCCTGGCAATTTTAATGTTTGGCCGTATACCATTTCTGCTGGCGAGCATTGCAGGTCTTCTTTAATGACGTATTGCATGACGAAAGTTTTCGCCACTGTTGAGGCAGTCATATCCGGTACCGCGTAAGCTTCTGGCCATCGAGTGAATCGATCAACAATCGTTAATATATACGAGTTTCCATCGGAAACCGGAAAAGGACCCACTAAATCTAAATGTACGTGTTCGAAACGTGCGTTTGGCATGTCAAAAGTCTCGTGTCTTGATCTTGTGTGACGATGAATTTTGGTCTTTTGGCACGGTATACAATCCTTGGACCAATTATTCGAGTCACGATTTATGTTCGGCCAAAAATACCTGGACGCGAGCAATTTTCTAGTTGCCCGAATACCAGGGTGAGCCAAATTGTGTAAAGTATTGAAAACAATCCGTCTTAATGATTCTGGTACGTACGGTCTGTCAGTTTTTGTTGATACTTCGCAGTACAGTTCGAAATCTGGTAATTTAATTGTTTTAAATTTGGAAGATGAATTTGCTTTTTTTAGCAGTTCTTGTAATTGTACGTCATTCTTTTGTTGTTCTGCGATTATTCTTAAGTCGAAACTGTCTAATTCTAATGTAGAGATATCTGCAAAGCGAGAAAGACTATCTGCTACAACATTTTCCTTACCAGGAATGTGTCGTATGTCTGTGGTAAACTGAGCTATAAAGTCAAGGTGACGCGTTTGACGTGGACTGCGCTCTGTTTTTGAACCGATTGCGTTTATCAGTGGCTTATGATCGGTGAAAATCGTGAACTCCCGTCCTTCGACTGTATATCGAAAGTGTTTCACCGATAAGTAGATCGCGAGGAGTTCGCGATCGAATGCCGAATATTTAGTTTCGGCTGGTGATAATTTTCGCGAAAAGAATGCTAGTGGTTGCCAACCTTTCTTTGTCAGTTGCTGTAATACAGCTCCTAAAGCGATATCGGACGCGTCGGTTGCGATAACTAGCCTTCCCTCAGTTTGCGGGTGCGCAAGCATTGTGGCGTCGGCTAATGCGGCTTTAACGCGTTGAAATGCAGGGTTAAGCTCTTCTGGCCAGTTCAGAGGTTTATTTTTACCCTTAGTTTTAGTCATCTGGGCCAGGTACGCGTAGATTGGAGCGAGCAACTGAGCTAGTTTTGGTATGAACCTGTGATAATAATTTATCATTCCGACAAACCTTTGTATTTGCCGGATTGATGTTGGCGTTGGAAATTCCTTTATGCTAGTTACTTTCTCCTCTGATGGTGAAATGCCTTCTGCAGTTATGTGGTGGCTGAGAAAGTTTAGTTCAGTTACACCGAACACACATTTAGAAGCGTTTATCGTTATCCCATATTCCGATAAACGTTGGAATAGTTGTCGTAAATGCTCTTTGTGTGCCTTAGCGTCAGTGGATGAGATGAGGATGTCATCTATGTAGATGAACACAAAGTCCAAACCACGACAAACCTCGTTCATGAAACGTTGAAAAGTTTGCGCGGCGTTGCGCAAACCGAAAGGCATTCTTCGGAACTCGTATAACCCGAAAGGTGTGGTTATTGCGGTCTTCTGAATGTCACTTGTCGCAACCGGGATCAAGTGATATGCTCTTACCAGATCGACCTTTGAAAAAAATTTCGCATCATTCAAGTGCATTGTAAAGTTCTGGATGTGAGGAATGGGGTATCGATCCGGAATAGTTGCAGTGTTTAATTGTCTGTAGTCGCCGCATGGTCGCCAGTCGCTGTTGTTTTTCTTCCACACCATGTGCAGTGGAGACGAAACAGGGGACGAGGACGGTTGACAAATACCGAGTTCACACATAAGTTCGAACTCTCTCTTTGCGGCGTCGTGACGAAGCGGGTCAAGACGTCTTGGCTTGGAAAATGGTAGTTGACTTTTCGTCACTATGTGATGTTCAATTGTATGTTTTACCTCTTTGGAAATTGTGCTAAATTCAGGAAATTGTGCTAAAATTTCTGTAAATTCGTTTTTTATAACGTTGAGTTTCGGGGTTGGTGTGTCCGATGCGACCGTCAACGTGTTGATAGAAAGCTTGGTAAGTGAATCTACTAGTCTTCTATTTTTTAAATCTACAATCAGACCATACTTTTTTAAAAAATCGGCACCGATGATTGCACGGTCTATTTCGGCTACAATGAACTCGTGGATGAAATTTCTACGAAGTCCGAGATTTAATTTAAGTAACTTTTTGCCAAATGTTTTTATGTTTGTACCGTTTGCGGCAGAAAGTGATATATCGGATGCCGTTGTTGTTGTTTGGGATTTACCGGGTAAAACCGATAAATCTGCGCCCGTGTCGACTAAAAACACGATATTGTTGGTATCGTCACGGACAAAAAGGCGGCTAGTAAATTTGTTGGCACCGGTAGCCGCTACATTCGGTGCCTTCTCTAGTTTGGGTGGTTGTCAGCTTGTTTGTGCGTGCACTGACATTTTGTTGCTTTATCCCCAAATTTCCTATGATACTAGCATAATGTTCGTGAAGTGGAAGGAAGAGTGGAAGTATCATTAAATCTTCGTGTGTTTCTGCTTGAGCTACGTGATTTGATTTGTCTGTTCCTACTTCGCATTCTATTGTTGCCGAAATCGAGTCTAGCTAGCATCGATTCGATTCGTGCTAGACGTGTATCGAAATCAGGTGCAGTCGCAGCAGTGGAAGTAGTTGGTTTCGCGGAAGTGTCAGTGACTGTGTATATGGGTGCGTTTTGTTGTGCCTCATATATCTTATCCGCTACCTCGGACAAATCATTTAGGGCTTGTCGCCTACCGCGACTAACGCTACGTGTATTACCTGTGGTAGCTTGCGCAGCCATAAAGTTTTGATAATTTCTTCACTAAATGTTTGTCCGGATAGTTGTCTCATGGACCTAAGCAGTTCTGAAGGAGTTCGGTCACCTATATCGGCTTTAGCAATTAAGGTTTCGAGACGTTTTGTCTCCGAAATTGAATGTTGTTTGATCAGTGCTTGTTTAACGCTATCGTATCGGTTTATTTCCGGTGGGTTAGACAAAATGTCTATTATAGAATCGCAAGATTCTGAAGGAAGTGCACCAATTATAAGACAGTATTTGGTGTCATCATTCGTAATTCGATACGCTTGAAAATGCGCTTCAGCCTGTATGAACCATGTGGCTGGATTCGCGGGCCAAAAAGGTGGTAGACGGACGCGAACTGACTCTATTTTTGGTTCATCGTGTCGGTGTGTTTCATTTGTCCTGTCGCCGGCTTTCCTTTTTTCAGATTCGGAATCAAGCATCATGTTTAATTAATATTTGTAATCAATAATTAGATTTCAGTAAATATATTTTTTTATATTACGTTTAAATTTTCTATTGCCGCGTTAAAAATTATTTGAAAAATATTGAAAAATATTTGAAAATTATATTGAACAATATTGAAAAATAAAAATATATTGACGCGATAAAAAAAATATTTGAATAATATATTGGCGCGTTAAAAAAAAATATTTGCAAATATATTTACGCGATAAAAAAAAAAAAAAAAAATATAAAATATACTGAAAAATATATAAAATATATTGAAAAATATATAAAATATATTGCAAAATAAAAAAAAATTGACGCGATAAAAAATTCAGAAAATTCGTTGGTACAAAAATAAAAAATCGGATGTACTTTTTGGATGGTCCCAAAATTTTCAAAAAATTATATGCAATTTTTGGATGATCCCTTATGATATTTTATGTGAGCGAACAATTTGTGTATATTTAAAATAAAAAAAAAAAGAAATTTATTTATTTGAAAGAAAAAAAATATTGCGAGAGTATAAACGATGATTAAAATAAAAATTTTGTATATAATAAACTAATATATTTGGAAGAGATTAATCACCATAAAATATTTTTGTATATATTGAGAGAAAACAAAAAATTATTAAATGTTGCGGGCAAATACCAACTTTAATTTTTTGTATGACAATCAACCAAATAAATAAATATATATGAACTTTATGTGTTGGATGTATATAAAAAAATGTATATAAAAAAATAATATGTTATAATATATGTTATATTATATATAATATGTTGTAATATATAGTTTAATACATTTTTATATTGGTGTACTTAATATTTACATATACAATGTACGAAAAAATATTTATATATAATTGATTTATTTTATGTATTATTTTTATTATAACGAATTAGTTGAAAATTTTTTAATATACATTATTTTGTATAAAATTTACAATTATGGATTATTATTGTAAATAATCAAATTATTTTACTTTACTGTATACACACAAAAAAATTTTGTGGTATATTTTATTGTGAAATAAGAGAAAATATATGTGACACAAATGTTCACAATTTAGCAAAAAAAAAAAAAAAAACGCGAAAAGGAAATAAAAATATTTACGTTACGGCACTGGTAACAGTTTTAGAAAATTGTCAAAAATCACAAAATATATTTTACGCCACTGGCAAAAAAAATTTTGACCATAAATGTTGTTGATACAAGTTGTTGATGCTGCGATTTAATATTTTTGTTGCACATAAAATTTTGTCGCTGATCAAAAATATTTGTGGTTGTAGCAATGTGGAATTTCTGGAAATGATGATGTGGAACAACAAAAACGAAATGATGATGATGACGCATATGAAGATGTATATGAAATGATTTTTATATATTACTATTAATTGTTATTGCTTTTCACACGAAGAGGTTTTTATAATGCCATTTTATATAGGTTTTAAAAAAAATTTTGTAGAGTACAAACACTTGTTTTATTTTAACTTTTTACACGCTTTGTAATGTTTTTTTTGATTTTTTAGCAGATAGATAGAGTACATTTCCCTTTCGGTGCACGGATCATGTCGGGGTCACCTATTTGTGGGTTAGGTGTCATGGGTTTTAGAAATAAAACACTGATATTTGTTTAACACAATCCACTTTTTTATTTATAAAGTTATTATCTATTTTATCTATTTTACATGTTCTATTAAATACTATAGCATATTAGCTACACCATACACATTAATAAATTTATATTAAAATCAAAAACTTAGCGCGACTGTACACTATTTTTTACACAACCCAATCGTATGCCTGACTAATTACCACTACCGTTTTATGAGAAATTATTTCTCATTTAGACAATGGTGAAAAGTAACGGGACCGTTAAAAAAGAAAATGAATAGAAGTTACACGCGAAACGCATTATCACCAACTGCAATATTTGTAATAGATTTTAATGGTGGGGTTGTGGCAATTGACGGCGGCTTGTCAATAGACAGCAGCGATGTCGATAGCCGCAACCGCCATATGGGCACAGGAGACGGAGACCGGAGATTTGGTCTCCCTCTCCTGCGCCTACCCTCAGGTTTGGAGTCAAAGCTAGCTTTGGCTGGAGCTGTATCATCCATTCGCACCACATGACCTAGCCAGCGTAATCTTTGGATGGGGCATTTTTTGACTAGGTCAGCCTCCTGATACAGCTCATAAAAGCTCGAGGTTATAGCGAATTCTCCAAACCCCATTAACGATATTCGTTGTTAGATACAACGAATAATTTTTCTCTCGAAAGATCCTAAGAGCTGCCCATCAGTACTGAATATTATCCATGACTCTACCCCGTACAGCAGCACTGGAATAATGAGCGTCTTATATAATGTTGGCTTGGTCTTTCTAGAAAGCGATTTTGATCTCATTAGCTTACTCAGGCCAAAATAGCAGCGATTGGCGAGGACAATTCTTAGTTTTATCTCTAGGCTGGTGTTATTGCCTTCTGCTGTCATACAACCGAGGTAAATAAATTCTTTTACCAACTCAAACTTGTACTCCCCAATGGTGATGTTTTGACCTATACGGTGACCGAGGTTGTTGTTGGATGAAGCCACCATGTACTTGGTCTTGGCATCATTTACTTGCAAGCCTAACCTGCTTGCACATTCTTCCACAGCTGCGAAGGCTTCACTGACGCTTATCTCGCTTCCGATAATATCTAGGTCGTCAGCATACGCAAGGATCTGGGTTGACTTGTTGTATATTGTGCCGCTTGTTTCAATCCCAGACTGACGCACTACCTTTTCAAGTGCAATGTTAAACAGGTCACATGATAGTGCATCACCTTGCCTGAAGCCTCTGTGTGTTTCGAAGATTCTGGAGGTGGTGTTGTCGCATCGAACTGCGCATAACGTACATGCCATCGTCATCCTGCAGAGATTGACAAGTTTTGCAGGGAAGCCGAATTCCATCATGACATGTAGGAGCTTGTCTCTCCCTATCGCGTCATACGCAGCCTTGAAGTCAACGTAGAGATGGTGAGTGTTTACGTTGAATGCTTTACACTTTTCCAGAATCGACGCAGCGTGAAGACGTGGTCTGTTGTTGATTTACCAGGTCTAAAACCACATTGGTACCGGCCGATGTTCTGCTCCATATATGGTTTCATGTGCAACCAGATAATAGATGACAGGATTTTGTACGCTAAATTCAAGATGCTGATGCGTCGATAGTTAGAGCAGGCAAATATATCACCTTTCTTGAAGATAGGACAAATTAGACACATATTCCACTCAGTGGGCATTTTTTCTTCGGTCCAAATTTTAATCATGACTTGGTCAATGCACCCTACCAAATCATCACCTGCCGTTTGAAGAGTTCAGCAGGAATGCCATCTTGACAAGGTGATTTGTTGTTCTTCAGTCTCTTGATCGCATTTTGGACCTCCTCCAGGGTTGGGGGTGGTTCGCTGTGGCTGTTTAGCGGAATATGGTGAGCATCGGTTTCTGTTAGATTCTTAGTACAAAAAGCTGTGAGAAGTGGTCCGGTCTGTGGAATCTGTTATAAGGTTCCTATGTTTGTCCCTACAGGCCGTGGTCCTGGGCTTGAAACCTTCCTGCTGCTGCCTTACTTTGTTATAAAATTTTCGGACATCGCCTCTGTCCCTCATCCCTTCTAGTTCAGAGAACTGCTCGTTTTCATAAGCTCTTTTTTTCACACGTATGGCACGGTGTTGGTCACGCCTTCGGTGCTGGTATTCTTCGTATGCTCTTCTTGTTCTTCTGCTCAACCAGCTTCGGTACGCTACGTTTTTTGCCTCCACCAAGGTCTTACATTCATCATCGAACCATTGGTTTCTAGGTGGTGGTGCTGCGAAACCAATGGTTTGTTGTGCTGCTGTTCTGATGATGTGAGCGTATTGGTTCCACTGTTCTTCCACTGGGAGTTCGTTGTGTTCGTGAGCCATACGGGATATTGTTTCGGCATATTGGCGGACACTACTGTGTGATTTTAGCGCTTCAACATTTATCTTGGGCGCTGTTCAATTGCGATGTCTGCGTTAGACGGATACCCGCGCTCGGAATTTTGCGACGACTAGATAGTGGTCCGAGTCGATGTTCGCGCCTCTACGAGTTACCACATCCAAGACGCTAGAAGCGTGTCGATTATCAATCACAAAGTGATCAATCTGATTTGATGTTCTTCGATCTGGTGAGCTTATGAATATTACGATGAGGGAGCTTGGTACTACTTATAACCATATTTTTCATTGCTGCCAGGGATAATCAAGCGTAAGCCGTTATCGCTGGTGATATCGTGAGCACTATGTTGGCCAAGAGTTTTTCCAAAGATCGTTCCTTACCGATTTTTTCATCAAAACTTCCTAAGATTATTTTGATGTCGTGGCGAGGACAGTCGCTATAAGCTTCATTAAGCTTATCGTAGAAAGAGTCTTTGTCCTCGCCACGACATCAAAATCATCGTAGGAGATTTTAATGCAAAAATCGGGTAGATTCTTCAGTAGGAGAGTTGCCACATATGACGCTGATATTAAAGAAATGTGCTCTAATTCGGATGTGACATAGGCGCTCATTGACGGGGTACCAGCCTATGACTTTATCTTTTAATCTCGGCCCCACCACAAAGCCACACCCAAATTTTCTTATTTTCTCCTGGCAGCTGAAATATATTGTCCATGTTCTTCTTTGATATTCTAGATTGTGATTTCCTTTCCAATTCATTTCCTGAATTGCGGTTAGTTCTGCAAAAGAATTTTTTTAAAATTATATTTTGGTTTTGTAAATTATTTTAATTGTTAATTTAAAAAAAAAACATAACAAAAATAAATAAAATCTCACACCTCCCCTAACACATTAGTATACCTCACCAAGCTAGAAACCCAGGCCTATATTAATATTCATTCTACAATGTTGGTTTAGCGAGAAATTTCTTTGTACGAATTCGCAGAACAACGGCACTTTTATTTTTCAACGTAAAAAAAACGATCAGAAGACTGTAAAACTCAATAATGAATGAAATTAAAAATCAAAACACATTAGTATACCTCACCAAGGGAAAAATCCTTGGTGAGGTATACTAATGTGTTTTGATTTTGAAATGAAAGAAAGATTTTGAAATGTAAGAACGTTTTCAATTAGTGGCAACTTCTGCACTAAAATTTTGTTTAATGTTAATTCATTAGTTTTTTTGAAATATTTGTACGTTAAACCAAAAAATTAAAAAGTAATTAAAAACAATTATATAGTTTGAAAGCTTATTGAGTTTTGAAAATAAATGAATTAATTTATAAATTTGAGTACATTTTCTTTTTAATTTTTTGGCACGACCATTAAAGCACAAATTTCAGTTGAATTGAAAATGATATAATATTATTTTATCAGATTCTTGTAATATTTTTTGTTGAAGACACCGGACTCGGACTCGACTCGTACTCGGACTCGACTCGGACTCGATGAGTTTTTTTAATTTTGAACTCGGACTCGTCGAGTCTTAAAAACCCGAGTTTTCAGAAACCCTAGTTCTGCCTTGTATACTTTAAGGGTATTTATTAGTTCGTTAGATGCATCTGGTGTAGACTGTGACCGTACATTCCAGGTGCAAATTCTTAAATCGTCACCCTTTGTACGTTTGCCGGTTTTCTCATTGGTAAGTGCTCCGTTTTTTCCTTCTTTCCTTTTCCTAATATTTATTTTTTACGGATTCGGTTATTAGCCGCACGCCAACCTCCGTTTGCGGTCTGCGCTGGTATCGGAGGGAACTGGATTACAGTGCCGGAATATTTCTCAGTCTTCAGCACTCGCACTTATCTTTTGGCAGGTAATCGACCAGTAACCAGGGCCACCACGAGGAGGTAAGATAAGTACTTGATGGGTTTACATAGTTGCGGCACTGGGCTATACCAGGTATAACCAGTCAATGCTTTCCATATTGCCACCACATCCACAGGCCCCTTAATAATAATTTACATAAATTTTAAAAAAATGATTTCGATCGAGTTCTAAAGTTTTTCAATGACTCAAATACAGAGTGAAATGAGGAAGCTAACGAAATCAAGATGTTAATTGTCAATTTTGGTAATTATATTGTCAATTCCGGTAATTATAGTATTTTATTACCTAAATAATCAACCGAATATTCTTTTCCATTTGTATTTATACTTATGTCTTTTGATAGTTTATTTTTAATAATTGTAACTATTCTATTACAAGTTTGCTAAACGCAAAATTATTTATAGCTTACCTTATAATATTACGAATTTCAGGAACAACTGAAAATTAGCCATTAAGATAATTCAACCGAAAATAAATTAATTAATGTGTAAAACATTTAACTATAATGCAAATAAAAATTTTTATGCTAAAAGTATTTTCTTTTGTAGCATTAACAAAATTATATATTTATGTAGCAGTTCCAAAAACTAATTAATCTGCTATTATTTCTGAGATAAAAAATATAAGTAATAGAGCTAAGAGATTATATTTATGTCGTTTTCATATGTAGTCTTGTTCGACGCCAATAATCTTGCCGTTATTATTTGTTGAGCAAACACAATATCTCAGAGAACCAAATGCTGTAATTTATCAAAAATTCTTATTTTATTTTAGTGTGCTCTGAAAATTTTCTGAAAATTCTTATTTTGTTTTAGTTTATTCTGAAAATGTTATTCATTTTTCTTTGATTTTTGTCATTGTCAAAAATACTTCGACAAAGCCAGCGACGTTTGGCCATTGTCATCTTATAATACAAAATACCTAGTTTTGATTTTAGCCTTTTTACAGCAAAAATATAGATACCTTTTCTATAGATACAAGATTCTGTTTTACTATATAATTTACCTTTTCTATTAGCCATTAACATAATTCAACCGAAAATAAAATAAATTAATTAATGTGTAAAACATTTAACTATAATGCAAATAAAAATTTTTATGCTAAAAGTATTTTCTTTTGTAGCATTAACAAAATTATGTATTTATGTAGCAGTTCCAAAAACTAATTAATCTGCTATTATTTCTGAGATCAAAAATATAAGTAATAGAGCTAAGAGATTATATTTATGTCGTTTTCATATGTAGTCTTGTTCGACGCCAATAATCTTGCCGTTATTATTTGTTGAGCACACCCAACATCTCAGAGAACCAAATGCTGTTATTTATCAAAAATTCTTATTTTATTTTAGTGTGCTCTGAAAATTTTCTGAAAATTCTTATTTTGTTTTAGTGTATTCTGAAAATGTTATTCATTTTTCTTTGATTTTTGTCATTGTCAAAAATACTTCGACAAAGCCAGCGACGTTTGGCCATTGTCATCTTATAATACAAAATACCTAGTTTTGATTTTAGCCTTTTTACAGCAAAAATATAGATACCTTTTCTATAGATACAAGATTCTGTTTTACTATATAATTTACCTTTTCTATAGATACAAGATTGTAATTCAATAAAATTTTATCCGGCTGATAGTAACCGGTGATAGTGGGTTGTGATGGTGGGTACCGCGGGTGGCTCGTGATGGTGGATGATGATACTGGGCTGTGTTTGCAGGCCTTCAGAGTGGTTATTGATGGTGGGTGTTCATAGTGGGTGTTGATGGTAATGGAGGGTGATGATGGCGCTGAATGTGGATGGTATTGGGTGATGATGGTTGATGGTAATGGTAAGTCGTTATTCCGACAATTACTGGTACGTGTTGATTGTAGGTGGGGATAGTTATAATGGATATGATAGTGGGTGGTGAAGCTGAGTGGTGTGGTAGGTGGGTGATGAGGTTGGGTCGAGATAGTAAGCGGATATGGTGTGGTTCTGGTGAGTACTGATGGTAGGTAGTATTGGTTGGTACTGACAGTGCCTGGTGATGGTGGTTTATGTTTATGGGTGTTGATATGTTTATGGGTGCTGACAGTGCCTGGTGATGGTGGTTTATGTTTATGGGTTTTGGTTGATGCTGGGTGATGATAGTTAGTAGGGAAGGTAGGTGATGCTGGTAGGTAGTAATGGTGTGGATGAGCTTGTTGGGGTTTGGTGATGGTGGGTGTTCATGGTGTGAATGAGGTTGTTGGAATTTTGTGATGGTGAATAGTGATTTTATGTTGTGATCGTTGTTGTGGATTGTACTTGGTGCTTGATTAAAATGATGATAATTATGAATGTGGGTGTTGGTGGCTAATGATGGAGGGCGGTGATGGTGATAATGGCTGTGATAATGGATGGTGAGGATGTGTGGCGATGATAGATGATGGTGATCGTCATCATAGTGATGGTGATCGTCATCATAGTCATCATAGTGTTGGCTGGTGGTCATGGTGAGTGCTGATAGTAGATGGTTATAGTGGATGGCGGGTAATGCTGGTGGTTTGTGCTGGCGGGTGTTGATAGTGGATAATTATTGATTATATTGATGAATGTGAATAGTGAAGGTTAGTGGTGATAGGGCGTTGTGATTAATAGTGGATATGGATGATCTTGATTGTGAATGGGGGTCGTGGGTGTTGATCCCAGGTGGTAATGTTGGATGATGATGATTGGAGAGCGGAGATGGTGGCTTTTGATGATGATGTATCATGATGGTGGGTGGTATTAGTAGCACGGAGTGTGTGGATTGTGTATGGTGTTGATTGTGAGTGGCGGTTGTGGGTGCTGATCCCAGGTGGTAATGTTGGGTGATGATGATTGTAGAACGAAGATGGTGGCTTTTGAGGATGATGTATCGTGATGGGGATGGTACTAGTACCAAGTAGTAATGCTGGTGAGTAGAGATGGATGCTGAAGGTTGGTGTTCATTGTGTATATTTAAAATATTAGAAAAAGCGTACATGGCAATAATCAATAATAATGGTAATAAGTATTTAGATAAATCTGGTGTTTTATTAGTTGTATCCAGTTTAGCTTTTTTTGTGTTTTTGTGTGGTCGCACATCTTGTGTGGTCGCACATTTTCCATTTTCTAATGCACTAAACTTACTTCTTTCCCCACCCATATTATTAACTAATTACTCCAAAATAATAAATAAAAAAAACAGAAAAGTGTCGTCGCACTTGTGGTTTTGTGGTCTCGGTATTCTCTCATTGCATAAATTTCTCTTTAAGAAATAATAATAACAAATGAAGCAATGATGTGCGTGTGCATTTGATATTGTCGTACTTTTCATATTTCTATGTAGAATTATTTTTCGCTATTCTATTGTTTTTTCTAATTTGTGCAATAACCATAGAAAAGTTTCTCTTTAAAAAAAATAAGAAAAATGGAAAGAATGGTGTGCATCTTATATGGTCGTACTTACATATGACTATGAAACAAACTTTCCGGTCATTGTATTCTCTCACTGAATTTCATAAATTTCTCTTACAGAAATATTAAGAAAAATTGAAACAATTATGTGCGTGTGCATCTTATATGGTCGTACTTTCATATTTCTATGAGACATTTTTTTTAGCTTTTATTTGTATTGTTTTTACTAATTGATTACGTGTTGTCCTGCTTATTCGCAGTTTTCCTTACACATTTTATTAGAAGTTTTTTTTAACTTTTCATTATTATTTTTAAATGGTAAAAAAAGTTAAAATTATTAATAATAATTATTGTTTGTAATTAGTGCTATTTTAAATTAGAAATATATTTTCGGTTTTATTGTTTTATTGTTTTATTAAATTTAAATAATAAATATGAGTGAAAGTGAGGATGTAGTTTTTATGCTTATAGAAAAAAAATTTAGTACGCTTAGTTATGACGAAAAGAAGACAATAATAGACAATGGTAGACCAATTCCAGATTTGAAAGATTTGAAAAGTGTATATAAAAAAACGGTAAAGAATATGAACGAAAATTTAATAGTGATTTATATAAAAATAATCAGTGGTTAACTGGGTCAACTATACTCAATAAATTATTTTGTTGGCCTTGTTTTATATTTAAAAATAAGACTGATACAGTGTGAAATTCTACAGGTTATAATGACATAAATCATGTCCATGAAAAAATACTAAAGCATGCACTTTCAGTAAGCCATATAACAAATGCTCTTGCATTAAATACATTTGGTGAATCTCGCATCGAGTATTTATTTGACCACCAAAGAAAAACTAGTGTACAAAATTTTAACGTAGAAGTGAAAAAAAATAGAAAAGCATTTGAAATATTGTTGGATGTAACAGTTTTTTTAGCAATACATGAATTACCTTTTAGAGGCCACGCCGAAACTGAAAATTCATTAAACAAAGGTAATTTTACAGGAATCATTTTAAGATTTTTAAATATTTATAAGTTTAATTTTTCTAAAGGTAATTTTAAAGATTTGTGTGATTATACAGCAACTTTTGATATAGCATTTAAGACTTTTATGGACAATTCAACTGTTTTTAAGGGTACATCAGCATTGATTCAAAATGATATTATTGAAGCAATAAATAATACTATGCTAAATTTTATAAAAAGTGAACTAAACGAAACAAATTTCGTAGCTATACAATTTGATGAGACTACGGACATATCACGAAAAGCCCTACTTTCTTGTATATTACGTTATGTAAATAAGACTGGTGAACCAATAGAGAGATTTTTTAAATTTTCTGATGTGAGTAACGACCAAAGTGCTAATGGTATCAGTAAAGTTATTTTAAGTCTGATTGATGAATTAGAAATTGGACCAAAATTGGTTGCTCAGGTTTATGATGGCGCACCTGTTATGTCTGGCCCAGTTAATGTTGTACAGGGTACAGGCTCAAATCAAAAAAAATATAAACAAGCACTTTTTATTCATTGCAATGTCCACATATTAAATTTAGTTCTATCTAAATCAGTTTAAACTATGAATGAAACCAAGCAATTTTTTACCACTATGAGTAGCTTAGCCGCATTTTTTTCTACATCATCAAAACGTGATAAGCTTTTGCAAGATACTTTAAAGAAAAAGATTCCATCCGTGTGTAATATAAGTGGTCATACAATTCTCGACTTTTGAATTTAATTAAAAAAGAGAGATTAAATATAAATTTTCGATTTAATTATTGAGAGTCCAGATAGTTGGGGTGAAAATACTAGTGTATTAGCCCGTCGATATATGCATTTCGAAGAATTAACTTAATTTATAAAAAGTTGTTAATATTTACAAAAAAAAAAAAAATCTTATTAATTGTTAAATTAAAAATGAATTACTATGAGTGTTATATGCAGTTTTTAATTAATTATACTTTTTAGTAGTTTCGCAGACCCTGCGTAAATTGTCACGCAACGCCACTGATATATATATATATATATATATATATATATATATATATATATATATATATATATATATATATATATATATATATATATATATATATATATATATATATATATATATATCCAATCAGTGCTGTGAAACCGAACCGGAACCGGAACCCTGGAACCGCGGAACCTTAAGTTTTTTTAAGAACCGGAACCGATACAGGAACCAGTTAAAAATATTTGCGGTTCTGGGTTCTAAGTACAAAAAAAAATATCCAAAATCCTAATTTTTCCTACAAAAAAAATCTATCTAAAAATTAAGTACTTAAAAAAATAATTTCGAATTCTATGAATAATTTCGGAAGCTTTACTTTTTTGTAGGGAATATTATGATTATTGCTTGTTGGATAATTGTCAATGTCATTATTTAAACAAATTTATTTTGACAATTGAAAATTTTTTAAAAAAAACTGTTGAATTGACAATCGTGTTATTTTTATTATTATTATTAATCGTGTTCGTGTGTTGTTTAGCATCCAAATTATTAACTTGGTATGAATATAATATATTAAATTATTTTTTTTTATTAAATTTTATTATACTAGTAAAATTATATTATAGATCTCAAAATGAAGAAGAAAATTACAAATAATGTCCATGAAAAACTTTCTTATGATGAAAAAACCAAAACAAGTAAATGCAGAATTTGTAATAAAACTTTACAGGGAAAACATGCAACCAATCTTTTAAAACACCTGAGTTCTGTCCACGAAAATTAATATAATGAAGTATCTGAGGCAAACGCAAAAAAAGCTAAACTGGATACAACTAATAAAACACCAGATTTATCTAAATACTTATTAGTGGAAAAAGAAACAATACAAATTAAAATGACAGCTTCAAAATTACAAGCTGCTTTAGTGGAAATGGTAACAAAAAATTGTAGACCACTAAGTGCAGTTGAGGATTCCGGTTTCAGGAAAATTATTGACCCAATTTTAAATGGTTTCTCATCTGAAAATAAAATTTCTGTTAACCGATTTATTATGCGAAAATTAATTACAGAAGAAGCTGAAAATATCAGAAGACGGATTTCCAAAATAGTTGAAAAAAAATTAATTTCAATTAAAATAGACTGCGCTTCCAAAATGGACAGAGCAATTCTTGGTGTAAATGTGCAAATTTTACAAGAAAACCTAATTAAAATATTTACTTTAGCTATGGCTGTATATACACTTTTCAAATCTTTCAAATCTGGAATTGGTCTACCATTGTCTATTATTGCCTTCTTTTCGTCATAACTAAGCGTACTAAATTTTTTTTCTATAAGCATAAAAACTACATCCTCACTTTCACTCATATTTATTATTTAAATTTAATAAAACAATAAAACCGAAAATATATTTCTAATTTAAAATAGCACTAATTACAAACAATAATTATTATTAATAATTTTAACTTTTTTTACCATTTAAAAATAATAATGAAAAGTTAAAAAAAACTTCTAATAAAATGTGTAAGGAAAACTGCGAATAAGCTGGACAACACGTAATCAATTAGTAAAAACAATACAAATAAAAGCTAAAAAAAATGTCTCATAGAAATATGAAAGTACGACCATATAAGATGCACACGCACATAATTGTTTCAATTTTTCTTAATATTTCTGTAAGAGAAATTTATGAAATTCAGTGAGAGAATACAATGACCGGAAAGTTTGTTTCATAGTCATATGTAAGTACGACCATATAAGATGCACACCATTCTTTCCATTTTTCTTATTTTTTTTAAAGAGAAACTTTTCTATGGTTATTGCACAAATTAGAAAAAACAATAGAATAGCGAAAAATAATTCTACATAGAAATATGAAAAGTACGACAATATCAAATGCACACGCACATCATTGCTTCATTTTTTATTATTATTTCTTAAAGAGAAATTTATGCAATGAGAGAATACCGAGACCACAAAACCACAAGTGCGACGACACTTTTCTGTTTTTTTTTATTTATTATTTTGGAGTAATTAGTTAATAATATGGGTGGGGAAAGAAGTAAGTTTAGTGCATTAGAAAATGGAAAATGTGCGACCACACAAGATGTGCGACCACACAAAAACGCAAAAAAAGCTAAACTGGATACAACTAATAAAACACCAGATTTATCTAAATACTTATTACCATTATTATTGATTATTGCCATGTACGCTTTTTCTAATATTTTAAATATACACAATGAACACCAACCTTCAGCATCCATCTCTACTCACCAGCATTACTACTTGGTACTAGTACCATCCCCATCACGATACATCATCCTCAAAAGCCACCATCTTCGTACTACAATCATCATCACCCAACATTACCACCTGGGATCAGCACCCACAACCGCCACTCACAATCAACACCATACACAATCCACACACTCCGTGCTACTAATACCACCCACCATCATGATACATCATCATCAAAAGCCACCATCTCCGCTCTCCAATCATCATCATCCAACATTACCACCTGGGATCAACACCCACGACCCCCATTCACAATCAAGATCATCCATATCCACTATTAATCACAACGCCCTATCACCACTAACCTTCACTATTCACATTCATCAATAAAATCAATAATTATCCACTATCAACACCCGTCAGCACAAACCACCAGCATTACCCGCCATCCACTATAACCATCTACTATCAGCACTCACCATGACCACCAGCCAACACTATGATGACTATGATGACGATCACCATCACTATGATGACGATCACCATCATCTATCATCGCCACACATCCTCACCATCCATTATCACAGCCATTATCACCATCACTGCCCTCCATCATTAGCCACCAACACCCACATTCATAATTATCATCATTTTAATCAAGCACCAAGTACAATCCACAACAACGATCACAACATAAAATCACTATTCACCATCACAAAATTCCAACAACCTCATTCACACCATGAACACCCACCATCACCAAACCCCAACAAGCTCATCCACACCATTACTACCTACCAGCATCACCTACCTTCCCTACTAACTATCATCACCCAGCATCAACCAACATCATCACCACCAACTATCAACACCCATAAACATAAACCACCATCACCAGGCACTGTCAGTACCAACCAATACTACCTACCATCAGTACTCACCAGAACCACACCATATCCGCTTACTATCTCGACCGAACCTCATCACCCACCTACCACACCACTCAGCTTCACCACCCACTATCATATCCATTATAACTATCCCCACCTACAATCAACACGTACCAGTAATTGTCGGAATAACGACTTACCATTACCATCAACCATCATCACCCAATACCATCCACATTCAGCGCCATCATCACCCTCCATTACCATCAACACCCACTATGAACACCCACCATCAATATCCACTCTGAAGGCCTGCAAACACAGCCCAGTATCATCATCCACCATCACGAGCCACCCGCGGTACCCACCATCACAACCCACTATCACCGGTTACTATCAGCCGGATAAAATTTTATTGAATTACAATCTTGTATGTATAGAAAAGGTAAATTATATAGTAAAACAGAATCTTGTATCTATAGAAAAGGTATCTATATTTTTGCTGTAAAAAGGTTAAAATCAAAACTAGGTATTTTGTATTATAAGATGACAATGGCCAAACGTCGCTGGCTTTGTCGAAGTATTTTTGACAATGACAAAAATCAAAGAAAAATGAATAACATTTTCAGAATACACTAAAACAAAATAAGAATTTTCAGAAAATTTTCAGAGCACACTAAAATAAAATAAGAATTTTTGATAAATAACAGCATTTGGTTCTCTGAGATGTTGGGTGTGCTCAACAAATAATAACGGCAAGATTATTGGCGTCGAACAAGACTACATATGAAAACGACATAAATATAATCTCTTAGCTCTATTACTTATATTTTTGATCTCAGAAATAATAGCAGATTAATTAGTTTTTGGAACTGCTACATAAATACATAATTTTGTTAATGCTACAAAAGAAAATACTTTTAGCATAAAAATTTTTATTTGCATTATAGTTAAATGTTTTACACATTAATTAATTTATTTTATTTTCGGTTGAATTATGTTAATGGCTAATTTTCAGTTGTTCCTGAAATTCGTAATATTATAAGGTAAGCTATAAATAATTTTGCGTTTAGCAAACTTGTAATAGAATAGTTACAATTATTAAAAGTAAACTATCAAAAGACATAAGTATAAATACAAATGGAAAAGAATATTCGGTTGATTATTTAGGTAATAAAATACTATAATTACCGGAATTGACAATATAATTACCAAAATTGACAATTAACATCTTGATTTCGTTAGCTTCCTCATTTCAATCTGTATTTGGGTCATTGAAAAACTTTAGAACTCGATCGAAATCATTTTTTTTAAATTTATGTAAATTATTATTAAGGGGCCTGATTTCCAAAATAGTTGAAAAAAAATTAATTTCAATTAAAATAGACTGCGCTTCCAAAATGGACAGAGCAATTCTTGGTGTAAATGTGCAAATTTTACAAGAAAACCTAATTAAAATATTTACTTTAGCTATGGCTGAAATTAAAACTAGATCATCAAGTGAAAATTTACACCTAAAACTAAAAAACGTCTTCGAAAGATATAAAATTAATCAACAACAAATATATACAATGACTACTGACAATGGTAGTAATATGATAAAGTGCACAAATTTAATACCTAAATTAATAATACGTATTCTAAAATTTTATTAGATTCTATGATTCAAAGAGAAGATTACTTGATGTCAAACCCAATGGTAGCATGTTTGTATTTAGATCGGCGGTACAAAGTTATGCTAACTGAAAATCAAAAGGAACAAGCAAAAAATCACTTGCTTAATATCTACATTCACAAAACAAAACTTCTAAATAGAGATAGAGATATTCCTGAAATTAAAAATAATTTAAATTTATTACCTGCTGCTGACATAACTGTATTTGATAATGAAGATGAACTTGAAATAATATTGGCACGAAAGGGAAAAGAAAAGGGACAGTCTAATATTATAAATTCTAATATGCTTAACAACAAACAAACACCAACTAACCATATTAAAAGCATTTTAGATTCTTTTGACAATACTAGCCGAATACCATTAAACACAAATATATTAGAGTATTGGTCAAACCAAAAGAATGTGTTACCATCGCATTTATATGAACTCTCACAAATAATATTTGCAGTTCCAGGAACTCAAGTTTCTGTTGAAAGAGCCTTTTCATCCTTTAATTATATATATTCTGATAAAAGAAATTCCATTTGCGACAAGCTATTGGAAGACATTTTGTTAATTAAACTTAATAAATTTTAAAACGTAAAATTAATTTTGTTAAAGAGGAATGAATTTTTTTATTTTGTTACTTATTATTTATTTTTTTATAATTTTGTTTAATTTAAAAAAAAAACAAATTTTTGTTATTTAATTTTTATTTTATTTTGAATATGAATAAATAAAAGGTTTATTTTTTGTCTAAATTTTTTTAAAAATATTTTTGTTTTTTATGAGAATCTAGAACCGAACCGGAACCGAAACCGGAACCGAAACAAAAAAAAAATAGTGGAACCGAACCCAGAACCGAACCGTTAAAAAAAACTAGGGGTTTCACAGCTCTGGGTCCAATACAATAATACTACAATCACACTATAGAAATAAAGGGTCCGCCAAATAACTTTTTTTTTTTGAAAATGCTATAAAAAAAACTACTGAATATTTTCTCAAATTTCTTTTTTTATTTGAAAGTACAATCCTTCCGGTTAATAATGGAAAATAATTTCATTCAAATGGCTGCCTCGGCTGGCCATGCAGTAGCCTACACGATCGGTCCAATTTTTAAGCACATTATCGATTGTGTGCAGCTGTATTTCACCAATGGCTTCACGAATATTGTCCTTTAAAGCGTCAATTGTCTCTGGCTTGTCGGCGTAACACTTATCTTTGAGGGCACCCCACAAATAATAGTCCAACGGTGTCAAATCGCAGCTCCGAGGTGGCCAAACGACATCAGCTCTGCGGCTGATAATGCGATCTTCAAAAACAGGGCGCAAAACATCGAGTGTAGCTTCGGCTGTGTGGCACGTAGCGCCGTCCTGTTGAAACCAAATGTTGCCAATATCCTCCTCATCAATTTTTGTGAACAAAAATTCGTTCAACATGGCCCGATAACGATCGCCATTGACTGTAACGGCCACTCCTTGCTCATTTTCGAAGAAAAATGGCCCAATTATGCCTCTGGACCAAAATCCGCACCAAACAGTGACTCGTTTTGGGTGTACCGGCTTTTCAATGCATGCGTGCGGGTTTTCTGTGCCCCAAATGCGACAATTTTGCTTGTTTACATACCCGCCAAGATGTTGGTCTAAGTTTACTCAGCTTTAAATGAGTACCAGTAATAAAATTATAATAAAATGTAATTTAAGACTGGGAAAAATGCTAACGGCAGAGACCATTTGCTAACAACAAATGTCTCACTAATAAAAACCATTAGCTTGTTGCAATTAATAGTTTCTTCGCTATAAAGAAATTTATGGTTCGGAATCCATATAAAATTAGTAGGTCCAAATTGCAATAAAATGTTACAGAAACCCTTTAAGGGAGGCCCAGGCTCGCATCGAGCTGTAGCGCCAAAGAGTATGTATGTATGTATGTACATACCCGCCAAGATCAAAATGAGCTTCATCCGAAAAGATGAAAATCGGCATCTTCTGTAAGTCGATCGCAGGCCCACTCAGCGAAGCGTTGTTCAAGCGTATACACAACCATATTCTTCAGCGGAAGGATAAAACTAATTATCTGTCAAATCAGACATGAGCTAAGTGTTACCATTCACGAAATAAGCACTAGTTGAAAAAAAAAAACATTATATGGCGGACCCTTTAGTTATTTAGTAAGATTTACTTATTACTTATGTCAAAATCATCTTCAATCAACATCCTCTAAAGCTTCCTCAACTCCTTTCTTATTTTCGTTTGTTTTGTGTATGTAGATTTTTCTAAACTTTCAGCTAAAATTTCCTCATCTGTATATATTTTATGATCTGTATATATTTTAAGATCTGTTGTATCAAGTATACAGCTTATTTCGTCATTTGTATCTGTGTATGATTCGGATTAATTCTGCCTAAGAGTTCAGACAGATTAATATTTTCTTCAATATGTAATACCAATTCTTCAGTTCCATCCAGTAAAACAAGATTACTATGTTCTTAGAAACTTCATTCCAGGCTTCAGTGAACAAAAATTCATCATCTTTGAGGTTAATTTGTTTTATATTTTGTTCATAGGAAATATTAAGATCTCCTAGGAAAGTGAGGCAAATTTTCTTTTATATATATATCTCTTGATCCTAGGATATTGCTGTACAGTTTGGTGGTAAATATA
Organism: Empis livida; assembly: GCA_963932195.1. Lineage (NCBI taxonomy): Eukaryota > Metazoa > Arthropoda > Insecta > Diptera > Empididae > Empis > Empis livida. The sequence goes on along the minus strand of OZ010645.1, from coordinate 32,782,028 downwards.
AAACTTTAATAAATTCGTCATCACTTTCCAGTGAACTCTTTCCATTATAATGTGATGTAGCATTCTCTAGAATTAGCTAAGCTGTTGTTCTGAAACAAATCCCTAACCTTTTTTATGGTATGAATACAATACTGCCAATTTATGATTTTTGAAGCATCTTGGATTCGTAGATTTATCCAATACTTGAAGTGATAACCTGGGACCCGCCTGCGTTGTTGGATGACACAAAAGCTATTCGTTCTTTTTGCATTTTTCGTTCAACTGCATATTTTGCTTTGTGTCCTGTTAGTGTTTTAATTGTTGGTTGAAGAGTCTCTTTTTGTTGGATAAACCATATAAAAAGAGACTTTTTAACTTGCGGATATTGACAATTTTTCAAGGTTTTTCTGTTAGTGCATACACTCATAATTAAATCAAAATGTCTCCCACTATTGATTTTCCTATATTTTCCTATATATTCCTTGGATACTTTCCTTAAAGATTATCCATTTTCCACTTCTCTTATAGTTTCGTTTTCAATGTCAAAGTATTACGTTTATTCTTATTTAGCATCTTGAAGATGGGTAAAAAATTTAAAATTGCCTAATGTCACATATTTGTAATTTGTAATACTTTTCACAAAGGCATACTAAATTTATTTTTAAAATATACACTGGTTATTCTACTCTACTTATTTTCAGAAATTATTTGGTTAAAAAATATATTGTCCAAACATGTCCGGTTACCCATTGTCCGGACTAAAAATATCCGCATTACCCATTTTCAATGTCAAAATTATGGATAATCCGGGCAGTGTTTTGTATTTTGAATGTCCGGATTACCCGTTTTCACTGCGAATATCTGTTGATTTTCCTTATTCTTTTAGAAATTAATGATAAATTTGTAAACATTAATAAAGATATTTAAAAGAAAATCTTTTTTTTTTTTGTAAAATAAAGGAAAAAATAATATTTGTTGTTTAACTGTTGCCCTCTGTTGTGCTGAATATTATGTATATATCTATATATAATATATCTTATGAAATTAAAATAATATATGCCTGAGAGTAAAATATTATTTTATATTCAATTATTAAGAAAAGAAAACTCAAAAAAAAGGAAGAAATACGAATGTCAAAAGCATAATCAATAACCCTCAGGATGAAATTGTACAAAGCCGACAGTAACAAAAATATTTCCATCATATAAATATCGAAATATATATAACAAAACCCAAAATTTTCTGAACAAACATATGTCCAAAATTACTTTAAAGCTATTTCACAATTATATAGTTAGTTTGTTTGTTTGTTAAATTATTTGATAAAAAATCAATTTTTAATATTGTAATTATTTAAATGTTTTTTTTCCCCCTTATTCACGCCACTGTAGAGCATAGGGCTCCAAGTACAGAATTATCTGCACTTGAAGTGATAACATTTTGTATTGCAATTTGGACCTACACATTTTATATGGATTCCGAACTATAAATTTCTTTATAGTATAGAAACTTTTAATTGCAACAAGCAAATGGCTTTATTAGTGAGACATTTGTTGTTACCAAATGGCCTCGACCGTTAGCATTTTCCCAGTCTTAAATTACATTTTATTGTAATTTTATTACTGGTACTCATTTACAGCTGAGTAAACTTAGACCAACATCGATTTCTCGGACGGGAGTTGAACCAAGTACCTAATGGACCACAGCTTAGAACACTACCACTTAAGCCACCGCCGGTTTTAATATTATTTAAATGACAGTAATAAGATACAAATATTTATTTTAGCGAGTTTTATTATCAATATATAAATTGCTAAGTAATGGATCAATACATTAATTTGATTTGGCTATACTAACTTATTAAAAATTACATATAATGAATGAAGTAATAGAGATTAATTTCAAATTAATTTTTGTGTTTAAACTTTGTTTCACTCTTTCTATAGGTTAATTATGGTTGATTTTTATACAATAAACCTTAGGCTAAATGTAAGAATGCGAGGTAGAAACAAATAATAATACAGAAAAAATACACAAAAGCGATTTTGAACTTTATGGTTAGGCAAAATGGAAAAACTGTTCATTCAAAAACAAAAAAATAGAATTAATAATTTTAATTTACGATTAATCGTATGAAATATAAAAATTTATTTTGGTTTAATTTAATTTTTAAAATTTGTGTATTAAATCTGAATTTTAATTTGCTATTTTATTTTGAATAAATTTTATTTAATCCGTTATAAATAAAAAACTTGAAAATGAGATTCAATACAAAACATCAGAATGTGTCGCAAAAAATTGCAAATCCTTAAAACTGAATCCTTAAAACCCCACATATTTGGTATCTCCGCAATTTGGTAGCGATTGAGTTTTTATCCGAACCGTTACAAATAATTGGTCAATTACTATAAATAATTGGTCAATTCACAATGGTTCCTGATTCAATTACTTTATGCTCCTTCATTGTGTATGTAAAATATTATATATAAATCAATAAAGAAAAATCATTAAAAAATCATACGTTCATAACTTCACACTGTTGTGAACGAAAAATATGTACATATTATTTTGCTATATTTTATTAATCCAATATAATGGGATGTATTTCGAAGTTTTATAAAATTGTATATATGAATTATCTTTTTTTGAATATATATTAATTATTTCTTTCTATTTAATAGCTAAATAATTTCCAATAAATAACTAAACGCAGTTTTAAATTTCTAAAAAAAACTGTGAAAGTAAAAACTGTGGGTTTGCTCTCAAAGAACTTATCAAAAATCTTTATATTTTAAAGGATAATTGGATTATCGCTTATTTTTTAAATTACTGTTTTATAGAAAAATTCAAATTCATTGCTGTTTTGTAGGCAATTGCTCATCATCTATTCTATAACTTATTGATGAGTTTGTTAAATACGAATGTTATATTCGTCTTCCAGTGTTAAGATGGAGGATGACATATATGGTAAGTGATTTATTGTTTTTAAATTCCTTTATTTGTTTAGTGCAGGAAATATTGTCGCATAATATTGATAGTTTCTTAAAGTATTGAATAGGATTTTAGAAATCCTTCATATATTATATTAACTGAAAAATAAACTGGATTTCATGTAACATTACTGTTCCATTCATGCAAATTTTAGAGACATTTCGGTTTGTAACTTTTTTATTTAGTTAGTGTATTGTGTATATATCTAGGAATTTTGTTTTGTATATATACATATGATAATAGTACAGCCATAGAGGATTTTCAATACAAAAGTGTCTTTCCAAGTTAAATTCCTTTTTTTCCAAGTCAAATTTGTCTTTTTCCAAATAAATTGTTTCTTTTATAAAGACGAAGGAAAAATTGAAAATTTGAATTTAATTTTGAAAAGGGCGAACTTCAATAAGAAATGTTGAACAAAAAAATATATATCAACAAGGGAATATATAGTTTGACAAGAAATATATTTAAGGTTTTACTGGTATGTATATAAAATTTTATTTTATATGATACAACTTCTGAAAGATTTTTTACATTATAGATTTTTTTTTTTACATTTTAAAGACGTTTTCAAAAGTACAAATTATGTAATAAGTTTTTATACTATAATATCATTAATATATTAATTTTACAAGTTTTTAATTAAACAAATTACATATAAATATTCCTTTCTGTTAAATAAGTACTAAATAATATATAATTATTTTTACTAAATAATAAATAATTTTTAAAATTTATTTTCTTGTACAAATATTATTGTTATCATTGATAATTATTTGTGTTTGCAATTTAGAAAATTTTTTTTTCATTTACATATTTCATTTGTGTGTGTAAAATTAACTCCTGAATATATAAATGCTTTTTAAAATGTTAAATGCTTTTTAATTAACTTGATCTTGTCTGTCTCTTTCTCTGGCACACAAGTTTCTTATATTAAGTTTTAAGATAAAGAAATTAGATATATGGTATGGTGTAGTCTGTAGTGGGTAAGCCACCAGCGTCAGGAAATTCAACTCGGGCTCAAATCCTAACGTATCCATTTTTTTTAAAATTATTATAATGATTGAAATTAATTTTATGAATTATTAAATAAATTGTTTTTTATTTCTTTTCCGTCGTGTTGCGTCGTCTCTCTACCTAAATAGTTTTTTATTGTTCTCAGAAAAAACAACAAACGACACAAAAAAACATACAGTTAAAAAAAGATACTCAACGAAAATAGCAATAAAGAAAAATTTTTATGCAATCCAAATTGGATTGCATAAAAATTGGATGATTAAACAATAATTTTAAGAAAAATGTCTCTATGAATTTCATAATAATTATTAAGACAAAGAATTTATATTTGCGATATGGTGTAGGTAGTGGATATGTAATTAGCTTAAGAATTATTTAACTCAGGTTCAATCCTGTTTCCAACAATAACATTTTTTTTTTAAATTATTCTATAGTTTGAAATTTTTAATGAATTTTATAAATTAATAAAAAATTACTGTATAAATAAATAAATAAATATAGACGTCTTCTATCAAGTATCATTAAATTTATGTAATTTTAATTTGATAACATTTCATAACAAATAACCATATATATTTATTATTTAAAAATATTTTGTATCAAAATTTAAAATTTTGTATCAAAATTTAGATTTTTTTCATATAAAACGTATAAAGAACTTAAATGATTCAGTTGTGTTCTATCTGGATCATTTTCATATTGAATTCAGTTCAGGAAGTAAAAAGATTTATAAAAAATTACTTGCATTCATTTTAGTTGTTTGAGTAAATTGCCTAATTTTTGTGATAATCTCTCTTCTCTTCTTATTTTTCTTCTAAATAGGCTAGAAAACATCTAACCTATTTAGAAGAGAAATAAAATTATAATAAAGAACTATATAAAATGTTTATAAAAAAATAATGTATACATACTAATTTTTTTTATTAAATAATATTATGTATTACTAATGTAACATTTTTATCAAAAAAATAAAATATACACATACCATTTTTAGAAAGTATTTAAATATAGAATTCATATTAACATTATATATATATATTAGTAATACATAATATTATTTAATATTTTTTTTTTTTCATATAAAACGTATATATACTTGTATGCCATTATATATACTTGTATGCCATATATATATATACATATATATATATACTTGTATGCCATTGTAAAAAGACAGGCCACTTAATAGAAAATTGCAGAAAAGGTTACATAATAACTCTAAGAAGCAAGAAAATCCTCTAGTACAGGGAAACAACCGTCAGCCTGGGCCATCAGGCGAGAAAAATATCCGATAAGACACTAGAGACCAACAAAATCCAAAATCTTTAAATTTAAGATCAAATGCAGAATATTAAAATATACTTAAACTAAATACACTAAATCCAAAATCTGAAAAATCAAAATCAGATAATCAAATTCAATTCACTACAAATTCTCCAAATCCAAGATCTCTTAAATCTAAATCATATTCAGAAAATCAAATTCAATTAAATACAGATTCACCAAATCCAAAGTCTCAAAAATCAAAATCTAAATCAGAAAATCAAATTCAATAAATACAAGTTCACTAAATCCAAAATCTCTAAATTCAAAATCATTTCCAGAAATCAACATCAATTAAATACAAATTCTCCAAAATCAAAATCTTTAATTTCAAAATTAATAAATATAGAATCAATTCAAAATCAAAACTTCCCAAAACAAGATTTAAATATTACTAATTCACCAATTTCAAAATCAGTAAAACTAAAATGTAATCCCGAAACCAAAAACAGTGATTCGCACAACCTAAATTCCACACAAAATTCTAAAATCAAACATCCAAAACAAATCCAAGAATAAAAAAATCTGAAACTTAACTTCAATAAATGACCAACCTGAAACTCAACCAAAATCAGTCATTAAAAACAAATCTTTTTAACTCAAGAAAATAATAAAACTTTTTCTAGCATAATAAACCTTAATATTGCAGGAATACGAAGTAAGAGGCAGATTTATTATTGATTCAGGTGCAGGTATTTGTCTAATAAAAGCAAGTACCTCAAATGATGAAACTATTATTTGTACATGCACAACCGAAATAAAAGGTATAACTTCAGAATCCAGAAGGACTCGCGGGAAGTCAATTTAAATATAAAAATTTTAAATAATATCAATTTTCCAATAACTTTCCATATAGTTAGATCAGATTTTCCATTATTACAAGATGGTATAACAGGCGAAAACTTTATTTTGGTTTACTAAATATTAAAATACCATTTGAAACGGAAAAATAAATATAATTATATCACCCAGGTCAAAATTCTTGATATCCAATACATTAGCAAAACCAATAAATGGATACATTTTTATTTGTATAATTAATTCAAAGGGCCACGCAATTGAAATAGATAAAAATTTGAATATAGAATTCTTACCAATTAGCGATAATTCCATTTATAGTTTATTAGAAACATTACAAAAGATTAACGTAGGTAATCGATTAAATTCCTTGGATGATAAATTAAATTTATCTCATTTAAATTTAGAGGAAAAAACTACAATTTTCGATATCTGTAGGGAATTTAATCATCTATTTTATCTTGAAGGATATTCTTTAACAGCAACCGCAGCTGTAATTCATAAAGAAGAAATAAACAAATTAACACGGAATCGGAACAGATCCTACAAAGCTTACCTACCGTAAACATAAGACCTTACCGTTTGCCGGAAATTCATAAACAAGAAATAAACAACCAAATTAACTCAATGCTTCAAGAAAAAGTAGTACGAGAAAGTACTAGCCCTTGGAATTCTCCGGTATTAGTCGTGCAAAAAAAACTGATGGACAAAAGAAAAAATGGAGAGTGCTAGTTGACTGTCGAAAACTAAACGAAGTAAATATACCCGATGTATTTCCTTTGACAAATATCGGATATCCTTGGATATTTGGGCGAATATCCAAGGATATCCGATATATCTAATGGTTTCCATCAAATAATAGTGAAGGAAACTGATAAAACGTCTAATGAGGATTGTCTTATCTGGGCTACAAGGTATTAAATGCATTGTCTTATCTGGGCTGCAAGGTCTATTTGGATGACATAATAATTTATGCGAACAATTTGGATGATCACAATCAAAAATTGAGAAGCGAGTTAAAAGCATTACAAAAATGTAACATAAAACTGGAGAAGTGCAAATTCTTACATAAAGAGGTTATGAATTTAGGACATATAACTTCAGAAGCGGGTATTAAACCAGATCCAAAAAAAAAAATCTGTTCAATCAATTGTTCCTCCCATAAATGCCAAGTAAGTTAAATCATTTTTAGGACTTGTAGGTTACTATAGAAAGTTTATCCCAAATTTTTCTAATATTGCTAATCCTATCAATAAACTTCCAAAAAAGGATAAAATTTTTAAGTGGGATGCATTCTGTGAAATTTTGAAGTTAGATGCATTCTGTGACGAAGCATTTAATAATTTAAATTTTAAAGCAAGCAATAGTAACTCAACCAGTTCTGCAGTTCCCAAATTTTAGCGAACAATTTTTTACTACACTTGATGCCAGCAATTTGAAGATATAACAGAATGTGCTGCATTTGATGAAAATCCAACAATAATTATAGATATTTTTAGTGGAATGTTAGTACAAAGAATTAAAGAATTAGCTTCAGGTTCATTAGCTTATGCAATTATGAGTTTAAACAATTTAACAGGAGTTCTGGATAATTTTATAAGTCAGGTTCAATATAATTTAAACCCCGATTTTTTTTTAATAGAAATAGAGATAACTCGCATAATAACAGAAATATTAGATATAACCATAACCAACAATAGCATTTAAATCATCCATGATGTTATTTGCTGCCCGCGGCTCATACAATATTTTTTATTATTTTTAAAAGACCAAAATTTAGTTTTAAAATTTAATATCCATTAGTTTTAAAGTTGTTATATTGTTTCTTTAATTTTAAATAAAAAATTGTTTTAATTTTAAATAAAATTTTAAATAAAAAAACGTGGGAACATTTTCCCAAGTTTTTTTATTTAATTTTAAATAAAAAAACGTGGGAAAATATTAACAATTTTCAAATTTTATCATGGCACACTGCAAGCTTTCCTAGAACAATTACAGAAAAATAACTTCATAATTTTGACATCATATAAATGATTCATTCAGTTTATTTTATTCAATGGTGAAATCTGTATTTTAACTGTTGATTTATGAAAAAGTATTTTCTGTAAAAATAAATTTTTGTAAACAATTTCTGAAAAAATAAAAAAAGCAAAAAGTTCCTGTAAAAATAAATAAAAGTAATTCGTTATTGGGTGAAAAATTAGCCGTATTGTGCAAAATAACTTTATATTTCACTTCGTTTTCGTACCAATAGGTGATAATTGTGAGTTGTTTTTATTATTTCAAATTTTGAATTGATTAATTTTTTTTAAATTTTCCATAGTTCGAGAAATGGCAGCGTCAATGAAAAGAAAACTGTAGTCAGAAAATAGGAAGTTCAATAATTCCTGGTCAGAAAAATATTTAGTTATTGAGCAAAATAACTCTGTTATATGTTTACTTTGTCAAAAAAAGATCGCTTGTATGAAAGAATTTAATATAAAACGCCATTATAAAACTAATCATCATGAGTATCATAAATTTGAGGGTAAAATTCGATTGGAAAAACTTGATTTACTGAAAAAAGGTTTGGTCTCACAACAAAGTATTTTCAGAAAAATAAACCAAGATGCTGAGGTGTCTCTGGAAACTAGCTATAATCTTGCTCTTTTGATTGCGAAATCTTCTCGTCCATTTACTGTACGTAGGGTTGCCATTCGTCCGGATTTTCCCGGACATGTCCTCTTTTTTATCCTGACGGGGACCGTCCGGGATAGTTTTTCAAGTTGTCCGGTATTTGATTTTATTACTTATTTTTGCTACATCACTATTAAACATACAACATTCTGACTACAGAAGTAAAAATTAGAAAACAAACATACAATCGGAATTCGTTTATACAGACGTAGCCTGTGCAATGGTAATGTTTAGCTTACTGGGAACATTTTATTACTGTCAGATGTCAGCAGTATGAATTAAAACGTAAAATTATTTAAACAAAAACGTTCATTTTGCTCATCATTTGTTTAGTTCTGAAAAAATTTAAAGAAAATCTATATAAAAAGTGATAGAAATAATATTCATATTAACAGGGTATAGAAAGTACTAATTAGTAATTTGGGAGAGTGCAAAAGTAAGTACTTCTATGTTTTGGTAAATTTATTTTTTTAAGACATTTTGTTATTTAATTTGATAGTAAAAGCCCTAAGCTAGCAGAAAATGCCAAAAAGAAAGTGCGTATTTAACGATGAACTTAAAAAAAAGTACCCTTCATTTAAAAAAGGGACATATGACTGGGAGGTAAATTGTTGCATTTGCAATTGCACTATTTCCATTGCAAATAAAGGCAAATCGGATATTGATGAGCACATCCGATCCAAAAAACATTCAGTTAATGTCCGGAGTACATTAAGATCATCAACAGTTTTAGATACATTTATTGTAAATAAATCTAAATTAAAACATGTACAAGCTGCTGAAGCAACACTTGCATACCATACCGTATGCCACCAACAATCATTTAATTCACTTGATTGTACAACGGTATTAAATAAGAAAATGTATTTTGATTCCGATATTTGTAAAGATATGTCTTGCGCCAGAACTAAGTCTACTGCAATAATCACAAATATAATTGGGCCTTTTTCGATATCAAAAGTTCTGACTGATTTACAAAACATATCTTTTATTAGCGTTCAAACAGATGCCAGTAATCATTTGGCATTCAAAATGTTCCCAGTTTTGATTAGATATTTTGATTTTAGAAATGGAGGAATTAAATGTAAAATTCTGGATATTGCATTTGAAAAAAATGAAACGAGTGACACAATAGCGCAGCTTATTGTAGATGTTCTAAACAAAAATAATATATTACAAAAATGTATTGGGTACTGCGGAGATAATTGTAATACCAACTTTGGTGGACGTATGAGAAAAGGATTGAGCAATGTTTTTACAAAATTGAAAACTCAAATAAACCAAAACATCATTGGTGTTGGCTGCCCACCACATGTTCTAAATAATGCTGTTTATCATGGATGTGATACTTTACCAGTAGACATTGATATAATCGTAGTAAAAATATTTAACTTTTTTTCTATATACACTGTTCGAACGGAACAGCTCAAACAATTAGCTGAATTCATTGATACTGAATATAAGCCACTTTTATATCATTCAAAAACTAGATGGCTTTCTCTATATCCGGCAGTTGAGCGATTGTTGCTTATGTTTGAACCGTTAAAATCATATTTTTCCTCAATTGATAATCCTCCGAAAATCTTGCTAAGTTTTTTCAACGACGAATTGAGCGAGGCGTATTTATTTTTGGTGCACTCTCTAATGTCTATTTTTCACACCAGTATTAAAAAAATAGAGAAAAAGGATATTTCAATTATTGAAACAATCGATATTATACAAAATGTTGTGAACAACTTGAATGCAAGGATAAAAGATAATTTCACGCCATTAAAAATAAGATCAATTTTGACACGACTTGTAGAAGCTGGCCTTGAAGAAAAGGTTAACAAATTTAATTTATATAGAAATACACTTTACAAAGTTACGCTGGAATATCTCATATCTTGGCTAGCTCCATTTGAAGAATTTAAAGTTTTTTTTTGGATGAAATTTTCTGACAATGTTGCTTGGGCATCTGTTGAACCCTGTTTACTATATATTGAAAGAAAAGGAGTTAGTATTGATGATTCTAAATTTTTTAATCAATTTTGCAACCTAAAAAACTTCATGGAACAATTATCAGAACCGGAAAGAGAAAAAAATATAAATACTAAATGGGCTGAATATTTTAGGAACTGCAATTCCAGTGAATTATATTCAGAATTACTCAAGCTTGCCGAATTTTATTTTGCGATACCAAGCCATAACGCCGACGTAGAGAGAGTATTTTCTTTAATTCAAACTCAATGGACAAAAGAGAGGAATAAACTATTACCAGACACAGTCAAAGGTATAATTTTAACAAAATTTAATTTTCAAGATTTTACCTGTGAATCATTTTACGACTTTTTAATTAATAATAATGATAGCAATATTTTATCTAAAATACAGGCTAATGATAAATATAATTTTTAATTATAATACGGTATAATAATGTACAGGCTAATGATAAATATAGATTTAAATTATTATAGTATATAATAATAATAATATAATAATGTACACGTTTTTTTCATTATATATATATTGAAAGCATTTGAATTTTGAATAAAGCTTCTTTAATTTGTTATGTTTCTTAGTTTTATCTTATTTTTTTTTAAAGTGGAATTGTCCGGGAAAATCCGGAATTTTTAGGTTCAATGTCCTCGTTAGTCCATAATCTTCCTGGCAACCCTAACTGTACGTGAATTTATAAAAAAATGTTTAATAACTGCATCGGAAAAAATGTGTCCTGATGTTACCAAAAAGTTTGAAAATCTCTCACTGAGCAGAACAAGAGTACAAAGACGAGTTTTTGAACTTGCTTTTTTCTTCGCAATTAAAGGAGCAATCACAAATTTTTTTGTATTTTTCCCTTGCCGCAGATGAATCTACCGATATTCATCAACAGCTATTAATTTATTAGAAGCTTGCAAGGATGCCAACTTATGATTTTTTTTCGGGATATAAAGTTATCGTGGAAATGCTGGCCGTAAAATCGATGAAGGGGCAAAATTAATTTATTAGAAGCTTGCAAGGATGCCAATTTAAATTTAGATAAGTTAGCTGGAATTACTACCGACGGTGCACCGGCTATGATTGGTGTTAATAATGGTATGGTGTCATTGATTTCCAAAGATCTCGGAGAGCGAAATCACAAATTATTACGATTTCATTGCATAATAAACCAACAATACCTTTGTGGAAGAGACCTTGGAATGGAACACATAATGAAAATCGTTATTTCAACTTTTAATTTCATTAAAAAGAGGGCAATTAATCATCGCCAATTTAAACTTTTTCTTGAGGAGATAGAAGCTGAATATCATGATCTTATCTATTACTGCGAAGTACGATGGGTTAGTAAAGGAAATTGCCTGAAACGGTTTCTGGATTTATTACCAGAGATAGAGATATTTATGACGGATAAAGAAAAAATTGTACCAGAACTTAATGATGAAAAATGAGTCGTGACGTCCATCAGGAAAGCTACGTGAATTAGCTTTCCTGATGGACGTCACGACTCATTTAAACTCCTTAAATTTGAAGCTTCAAGGAAAAAGTCAATTTATATCAGACATGGCTAATCATGTGGAAGCTTTCGAAATCAAATTAAAGTTATTTCAAACACAATTTTTGGATGATCAATGTTTTCATTTCCCAAATTGCCAAATTTTTATTAAAAATAAAATATATAGTCGACTTTATGCTACAAAGATTGGGAAATTAATAGAAATTTTTGAGAAAAGATTCGAGGATTTTAAAAAATATAAATTCGATTTTAAAGTATTTTCGAATCCTTTTTCAATAAATCCAGAAGAAGCTAATCCTCATCTACAATTGGAATTAATAGACTTGCAATCCTGTGAAATATTAAAACAAAAATTTAATGACGGCAACAGAGAAAATTTTTATCAATGTTTGGATAAGTACAAGTACCCAAATTTATATGATACGGCGGGACGTTAAGCATTTTTGTTTGTTTCAACGTATATATGTGAACAAACCTTCACAATTATGAATATAAATAAAAGCAAGCTACGATCTCGTATTACGGACGTAAACCTGGAAGCTATATTAAGGCTGGCTACAACACAATTAGTTCCAAATATTTCCAAAATTATTAAAAAAAAGTAAAATTTAATATGTATATATAAAAATTAATAAAAAATATTTTTTTGCTTGTGACCCGCCGTAAAATAGCTTTATTTTAATTTGGCTCATCACTTAAAAAACTTGTGCACCCATGATTTAAATCGACCACAACAAACAGAAACAATAACAATAATAATAGTAATAATCAATAATTCAGAAATAATAATATTTATAATACGCAACAATTTAGAAATAACAACAACAATAATACACAAGAAGTGAGAAATAATTATAATAGACATAATCATTCAAATAATAATAATACACAAACAACTCCTAATCGATCACAATAATATAGAAATTATCATCAACGTAGAAGATTTGACAATCAGCAACAATATTATAATAGAACACAACAAAGTAGTCCAAAACACTACTTTGTTATCGAAAATACTACTCCAATGTTATCTACATCTACGGACGTAGATAACACTAATATCCGTAGACGTAGATAACATTGGAGTAGTGTTTTCGATCTACGGACGTAGATAACATTAGTAGACCAGAAACAAATGTTATAACCAACACGTTTTTTATAAATTAGCGTCGGATGATAGAAAAGTTTTCATAAAATTAGCGATACATGAAGATGAATATATTGCTTTAATAGGTACTGTATCAAAAATTAGTATTTTAAATAAAACTAAATTCCAAATAATAAATATAAAATAACAAATTCAGAGAAAATATCAAATAATACCATAGAAGGAGAAATAAATAAATCAAATATAACAGTATCAACATTATGTGCAAAAGAATCGATATGTTAGTTTACGTGTAACAGTCTTTTAAACAAGTCAATCTCAGTGAATTTTTAAAAATGGATCAAATCGAATTTCGTGTGGATAAAAACGAATTTCGTGTTGTTGTGTTCCTGTTCTTTGAGTAGGAATTGTCCGGCGATCTTCTTGACTTGTTGGCCTCGGTGATCGTCTTGACTGATTTTATTTTTTTAATAAAACAACTTTTCTTTGCTACGATACCACTTGAGGTCCCAAATTGAATGCCCCGGCTATTCAAATGCCGTTCTTCGAATGCCGTGAACCACCCTTTAGCATAAATTATGCCCCTTTAGCATAAATTAACAAAATTTGCATCAGTATATGATATAAAAAGATCGAAATTGGAGAAAAAAGAAAAGTCGTATTATCGAACATTTTGCAAAATTTGGAAAACCAAAAAAACTAGTAATGGATAACAATGACAGAGAATGAATTTTAGAACACTTACAAATTGCAGACGAAAATTTCCATAATGCTATTACAACTATTAATCAACAAATTTTAGTTAACACTCATTTTAACGAATCTATTAATTATAAAAAATGCTATAGCATAAGATAGAAATAAAATTTTAAAAATTTATAATCAGATTAAAGAAACTCAGGTAAAAATAGAAACTCAAAAGAAATATTTCTTTCAATTAAAATTAATGAAATTAAGAATAATGCAGTATGAAGATCATTTACTAGTACTAGCTATAAAAATTCCCCAAAATTATATTCAAACAGAATTTAAATTAATTACACTATTACCAAATAAGGATAATTTTGAAATTGATCAAAATTATGTAGTAAAAATTAAAAATAAAGTTTATACTTATAAAGAAAATGTAATGTTACAAGATTTAAAAATAATTAAAAAGTGTATTTGGAATAAACAATGTATACTTAAATATAATAATAAAACTAAAATTGAAATTATAGATGATGAATGATAGAGAAAAATTAAGTCAAAATTGTGATGATAGAAATATCACATCAATTAAAAATAATTTAGTAAATTTTTCAAACTGTAAAATAAAATTATATGATGAAACATTCTCAAATCAAAAACATATTTTCGAAGATAAATATTTTTATCCAAATAATGATATCAATCAAACATTTTCAAAATCTTTAACTTTTGATTTACAAATAACATTAAAAATATAGAGGAAATTAGAGAATTAAAATTTTATAATAATATGTCTTATGGTATTAATATAACGGTCAGAATTTCCTTTCCTAGAAAATTTTTATAATAATATGTTTTATGGTACTAATATAACGGTCAGAATTTCCTTTCCTAGATGATTGAATCAGCTGCTACACAGTAGCATAGAAGATGTTCCGTTGTTTTTCTGTCGTTATGGCAGAGGCGACAACTGTCCTCGTCAGCCAGTCTCATTTTCTTGAGGTGATAGAGTACTGGACTATGCCCAGTCATGTGATCTATTAAGGTTCGAATGTCCTTTTTGCTGAAGTTTATTAGTTTATCCACCTTAATTTTTTTGGATATCGTGAGTCTTGGGAGTTTTCCCCAGTAGAGCCTATGCTCTTGCTCTATCCATCTGTTAAGCCTATGCTGACAACCTAGTTATCATAATCAGGGGCAAAAATGACAGTGTTATATCAAGTAGGTTACATTTGGCCTTAAACAAGATAATAAACTGGTATAAATCCAAAAACCTAAATATTAACCCAAACTGTAATTATAGCATTTAGCAAAAGGAAAATAATTATCATTACTACACCCTGATTGAACGGTGTAATAATCCCCTGTACCCACAGTAAACTAAACTGAAACATTCAAATCGAAAAGACTCATGCGAAGGCAATGAGTTTGGTAGGAAATGGGGGCTACATCCTAGGATGATTTACTGGTGTTACAGAATTATCATCCTACCAATAAACACATACGGAACCACAGTCAGGTGGAATAAAACATTACAATACAAACCACAGGCAAAACTGAGAAAGATCCAAATACTGGCCTGTCTTGGTAAAACAGGTGTCATGAAAACATGTCCTGCAGCAGCAATGAAACTGTTCCTAACAGCATTCTTCTTAGCACCTTCCGCCAATACATCTCCTTATTAAGAAAGAGGCAGCGAGAGGAATACTGCGCATTCAAAAGGAATGGAACTATTACTCAGGAAACCTCAGAGGACATCTTCAGCTTCTAAAAAACCCGCAAATAGAGGCAATACATTCACTCCTATCGGATGAAATTCAGTGAATGCAGTGACTGTCAATCAAAGCTTCCTGAACTAGAATCGGACCCGTCCGTCTGGTTGATTTTTTACAATTGTATTTTAGTTACAGATTTAATAATTTTCCTAAATGTTTTTAAAGTATTTATTATAAAGTTAATTTATTAAAGAGTCCCATTTTGCGTCGTGAATTATTTTTCAAAATAAGTAGCTATATTTAAAATAAAATTGGGCTGGCGGTAATACAAAAAATCATATGACGGTAAAGGGAGACAAAGATCAATAAACTGTAATAGGGTACGTTATTTTTTTAGCTATAATATTGGAATACAACCAAAAAATATCGAATAAAGCAAACTCTATTCAAATGAATCGAACTCTACCAGTATTTAAGAGAACCAATTGAAGCTGTATGGAAGTAGTCTTTATAAACCTAGGAAAATATTTTGATATACTTTAAAAGTTAAGTATCTAATATATATAAAAAACGTAAAGTTTAGTCTTGCAATTGAAGAAAATTGAATTGCAAAAGTTGAAAACTGGTGCTTTCGTATAACGAAAAGTTAGTTACTAGATGATGCAATATAAGAGGCTGTGCAGAGGTAATTTCGAAATAATTTCAGCAAAGAAATAATTTCGTAAAATAATTTAGTAAAATAATTTAAATAAAAAGAATGGTGGTTCCGCAAAATAATTTAGTAAAATAATTTAAATAAAAAGAATGGTGGCAATGACAGGATATATTTGAATATATGTATGACATACTGAAATAATATAGATATCACCACTTTAATAAATATAGTAGTGATTCCGGTCCCTGAAGCACAAAATTTAAAAAAATAAGTAAATTTAATATAAATTCTTAATGTTACAATTTAAAATGCGAAATCATGTGCGTTATGTATGTTTTGTTTGATTTTTAAGAATTCAACTATTTTGTTGAATTAATAGTGTAAGATCCAGAATTTTATATTTGTTTTATATAAGTATAAATTATTTTCATTTTATGATTAAATGTTAGAACTTAAACAAATTTTGGTTTTAAAATTAATTACAAAAGATACTCTGATTGGGGCAATAATTGGCGGTATTTGGTTCCATCCAAATTTTTCATGGCGGTAATAGGGAACGAATATATAATTTTAAAATTGATCGGATTTATGGTAATCTACACATTTTAGTTGTATAAAAAGTGAAATATATAGATAATTAACTATATTTTCATATAATAATTAAAAAGAACAATTTCAATAACTTTTCATTCAACTTTATTATCATTTACTTGATTGAGGTTTATTATCATTTACTCGATCGACCTAAACTGGCCGTAATTGGTGCTTTTACCTTATTTATAATTATGGTTTTCGTCAGTAGTTTTTAAAAAAAAAATATAATTTCTTTAGTAATATTTATTCGGATTATTTAAATTTTTATTTTCTAATGAGATAATAAAAATACTGTAACAAACATTGAAGTTAATTATAATACAAATACAGGTAACCCTCGTATAACGCGGTAGTTAGGTTCCACAAAACTTCCGCGTTATACAAATCGCGTTATGCGAGTCTAAGGTAACATATAAAAAATAGAGTTACTTTCCAAAATCATTTATTTTAATTATATATTAATAAAAATGACACAAATATATCTATATATGTATATATGCATTTATTTAATTCAGGTAGTTCAATGTAATTACAACAAATAGAAATAAAAAAAAAAAATTATACATTAACTTCATTTTACATATTGCAAATATAGATTAAACTATATTTTAATCACTATCACTATCTTCAAAAATAATATTTCGTCTTTCTTTATTTGCAAGTGGCCGGATTCCATCATCACTTGAAATCTCTTGGACATAATTTATATGATTTTCATTGCCAACTTCAGCTGGTTGGGCTATTAAGAAGTTGGTAATAAGACCTTGCTAGGGCATGCAAAATTACCGAGATTTTGATTTCCCGGTAAACGATAAAAATTAAAATCAAAAACCGGTTTACCGGTAAATTACCGGTAATTGTTTTAAAATTTATACCTTCATATATTAATATATCGTATTATCAAGTACCAGCAAGCATTCTTTTTTTGGTAAAATTATGAACATGAAAACTGAAATTATATGCAATATCTTTAATTTAACATAAACATTTTATTCAATAATAAACGAAAATAAAAGTAAATTACATAGTTCATTAAAAAACGAAATTAATTAAATATTTTTAAATTACTTCCTGAAAATTATGTACTATGCTAAATAAAGAAAAAATGCAGCTGTTCTGTTTGAGTTTGAAATATAAATGACCGTGTATTTCTTTTTAAACTTTTAATCTTCTACTATTAATGATTTTTACATTGAGTATAGCAACCGCTTACTACGTTAAAAATTTTTGCTATATTTTAAATAAAGAATTTATAACTGATTTATTTCTTATTGGTTAGTAATTAAAAGAGAGTAAAGATTATTTACTTTTGTTTTTACTAAACATTTAAAAATACTATTTAAGACGAACTCGAAAGCAGAAAGTAAAGGCCTTACATATAAATTGAAGTGTCCGTTATTTGTCATAAAACTGTATCATAAATACGTTTGGATATTTATATGAATTTAAATGCGATTGATATGCCACGATAATAAATTAAAAAAATTATGGAAATTACCGATTTTTTTTTTTAAATTTACCGGTAATTTTCGGTAACCATATTCGCGGTAAAACCGGTAAACCGGGTTTACCGTTACCGGTATTGCAACCCCTAGACCTTGCTTACCACTATGCTGCAATTTTTTTTTTAGTTCATAATATGGAGTGAAACAACTATCAAATTGTCTTGAAAAATTTTCAGAGCGTATCATTGAGGGATCATTATCCGTGAAATAATTTTTTAATTTTCTTGCCAACTCCAAACCTTCTGTTAATTTCGTTAAACCGAAATCTTTTACTGATTCATTACAATCAGAATCTT
The DNA here is from genome assembly GCA_963932195.1 of Empis livida. Classification (NCBI taxonomy): domain Eukaryota; kingdom Metazoa; phylum Arthropoda; class Insecta; order Diptera; family Empididae; genus Empis; species Empis livida. Next base: position 32,763,191 of record OZ010645.1, on the reverse strand, counting down.
CTACAGAACTATCCTCTAAATTTGTGTTATGGTCATCTATTACTTGTACCAGTTCTTCCTCATTTAAATCAGTTTCGAAATCAATTAACTCACGAATTTCATTTGCAGCCATATCACAAAAACCCTCCCCACCAAGAGTCTGGGCAACGTTTACTATACGAGTTATCTCGCCATCAATGGGAGGTACGGAATTTTGTTGAAGAACGACCTCAGGCCATATTTTTTTCCAGCACCCATTCAGTGTAGAAGATTTTAATTCCGTAACGGACAGCGCAATAATTTGTACACAATTTAATATTGAAAATTCTTTCCACGCTTGAGGCAGTGTCATGTTGGAATTAGATTCTATTTTTTCCAAAATTAATTGGAATGTTCGACGAATATAATAAGCCTTAAACGTTGAAATGATTCCTTGATCTAATGGCTGGATAAGTGAGGTGGTGTTAGGCGGTAGAAAAATTATCTTAATATTGGGATGAGTTATATTTTTTTGGTGACCTGGTGCGTTATCTAAAATTAGTAGAATTTTGAAATCGATATTCTTTTTTTTTGTATAACTTTCCACATCCGGTACAAAACAGGTGTTAAACCAATTATCAAACATGCTTCCCGTCATCCATGCCTTTTTGTTGGCCCGCCAATAAACTGGTAAAGTGCACTTGTTGAGTCCTTTCATAGCACGCGGATTTAAAGATCGGTTTATGAACATTGGTTTTGTCATAAAATCACCGGATGCATTACTACAAAACAGCAGAGTAATTCTATCTTTTGATATTTTGAACCCGGGAGCTGATCTCTCTTTTTTTGAAATATATGTGCGTTTTGGCATTTTTTTCCAATTTAACCCGGATTCATCTGCATTGAACACTTGGTCAGCACTATAACCACCTTCGTCAATAATTGTTAAAAGTTCTCCGGGATATTTTCTGGCAGCTTCTACATCTGCTGATGCCGACTCTCCTTGGATTTTAAGGTTATGTAAAGAAAAACGCTTTTTAAAGTTTTCAAACCAACCCTTACTGGCACAAAATTCAAGATGGGAGCACTCTGGTAAAGAATCTTGATCAAGTTCTTTTAAATGTGTATACACTTTAAGAGCTTTTTGTTTAATAATATTTCCATCCAAGGGAATCTTTTTTTGTGTGCAATCTTCAATCCAGATCATTACAGATTTCTCCATTTTTTCCATAAGAATATCGCGTACATGGGCGACACGCTTTGAACTTACCGAAGATCCCGCAATAACACTTTCTCGGATTTTACGTTCATTTTGTTTAATCGAATTGTCGATTCATTTAAATTCAAAGTCTTTGCAATAACTCCTTGTTTTTCTCCACTTTTCAACTGATCCAATATTTTAATTTTTTCTTCTAGAGAAATGAATTTCCTTTTCAACGTTGGTTTCGTACCTTTTATCGCAGTTTGGGTAGCCATCACTATAACAATATTTTTTTCTATAAAAAAGCTTTTATTTATTGTATGCATGTAACTTACCAGAAAATGAAAAATTCAGCTTTAGGTTTATTATTATTTTCTACTCAGTTTCCAAACAGTAACAGGCACAAATTTTAACTTTTAAAAACTTTATGGACGTTTATAAATATTATTTATTATAATCATGCAATAATATTATTTTTTATTATTCTTATAAGATCAGTTTTGTAACTAATAAAAACGATAGACTATCACTATAGACTTCTAAGATTAAATTTGTTTAATATGTATGTACTATGTAGAAAATATTTTTAGGTTGCTATAGTGACGAGATTTCTAAGATTAAACTTTTTAATAAATATTTGAAAAATGTATGTATGTACGTATTTTGAGATTGCATTGGTTTCAAACGAAATTTTAGTACATATATTTTTTTTTTTCTGTTTCATAAAAGAAGTAAACTATAAACCGCGTTATATCAAAACCGCCACCGCGTTGTATAAGTTTTGCTACAATTTATAAATCGCGTTATATCGAAACCGCGTTGTATAAGTACCGCGTTATACGAGGGTTCCCTGTAATAACTTTAGATCTCATTAATTTAACGGCTACAACAAATTTAAAAAATATATAAACTGAAAGCATATTTTTAAAATGTTTATTAATGAATTTGTTGGAAATTGTTACTTACTTTTTTCATATAACATTTGTATTATTTTTTAATACCAAAAACCACATGCTCCATACCCATTTAAAAATAATACCAAAACCACATTCTACTAAAACCTCATGGTCCTTGTTATACGCATTTTAAATAATCCGAATATATACACACAAGTAATATAAATATAATGATTATCTTAAATCAAAACTATATTATAAGTAATTTATAATTTAGATAAATTATAAGAAAAATTACTTTTAATTGTTCTATCGAACGCTTCGGCAATGTCCAGAAAGCCGAGCAGTATTGCTTTTCTTCGAATGATTTTCTATTCATATTAATTGTTCGATGTGTTTGTTCAATGGTGCCATGTTTTTTCCTAAAGCCAAATTGATGTTTTGGAATTATATTTTTTTGTTCGATAATTGGCCAAACTTTGTTTATTAGTAGCTCTCGAACAGTTTGGACAGTGTAGGAAGTAGGCTTATTGGTCTGTATGATGAAACTTTAATATGATCTTTTCTTGGCTTTGGTATCATATTTATTTTTGATAGTTTAAAATCAGTTGGGTAGTGTCCAGTGCGCAGTATTGCATTGAAGATATGCAGAATTTGCGTAATTGCTACTTTTGGTAGTTCTTTAATCATTTTAGCAATGATTAATTCGTGTCCTGGTGCTTTTTTCGGATCTAAGTTGTTTTTAATATTTGATTTTATTTCCTTCATTTTAAATTTCAGTGGTGGGACGTCTTGCTGCCTACTAGTAATTGTTGGTAATTGGTTGACAACTGTTGGCTTGTTTGGAGTGAATACTTCTTTCAAGTGTTCAGTGAAAGCTGTTCCTTTTTCGTAGTCGCTACGTGCCCAGTTACCGTCTGGGATAGGTGCTTCTCTTTGTATTGGACGTTTTAAGCGTTTGGTTGCTCTCCATATAGAGTAATCAGATGTATCGCTTGGTGCTAATTCTCTAAGTATTGTTGGAATTCTGCAACATTTTTTTCTTTTCGCGATTTTCTAAGTTTTCTATTGCACTTGATTAATTGATTTTTTAGATTTGGATACCTAAACTTCTGTCATTGTCTTCTTAATCTTCTTTTTTGCTGCAATATCATTTCTATATCATTTGGGCAACTTTTTAAGCATTTTTCGTTTTCCTTTCGGATTGTAGTTGAGATTTTTGCTGCTTGAGTGATCAGTTGAGAAAATTTACTAACTGCTGAATCTACTTCTTGGCTGTCTTTTAATGAAATTTTTGGTATTATATGTGACCTAATATATTTCCTATACATAAGCCAGTTGGTGTTTTTATTTATAAGTTTTTCCGGTGATTCATCAGAACGGATATATGAGCATTTAATTGTGATTATACTTGGTGTGTGATCTGATGAGAGATCAAGCTGCATATAACTGGTTTCTTTTTATGTTCTTGATGACTCCAAAATCAATCAAATCTGGTATTTTATTACGATCTATCGACCAGTACGTTGGTTGTCCAGTAGATATTATGTCAAGATTATTAACAGTAATTGTTGACCAGAGTTTTTTACCTTTTGCATTTATTAATCTGGAACCCCAATGCGTATGCTTGGCATTATAGTCCCCAGCTGCAAGAAATTTGAGGGCAAGTGTATCGAAAAAAGTTTTAAATTGATTTTCCGTAATATTAAACCTTGGTGGACAATAGATTGCTGATATTGTTAAATTCTCGATATATTCTTCAAGTCGAATAGATGTTGCCTTCATGTTCGATAAAGTTTGGCATGAAGGCCTCATTTTCAAAATAAAAACATTACTGCCAGTGAATGTACACGAACTGCTACGAAACTACATAGTAAACAGAAAGTTTATAGTAAATCATAAAAGCTTTACATCGGATCAGTGCATAATCCAGGCCGGAGTTCCTCAAGGTAGCGTTTTAGGACCATTGTTATACCTTATATATACATCTGATTTACCAGTTCATAACAAAACGTTAACATCAACATTTGCAGATGATACGGCAATACTAAGTTCTCACGACTGCCCGAAAATTGCAGCAAAATATCTATCTGACCACATCAAAAAAATAGAAAACTGGCTAACACTTTGGAGGATCAACGTAAGTAAATGAAACCAAGTGCACACAGATAACATTTACATTACGGAAGGAAACATGCCCAGCTTTGAAAATTAATAATGAAATCATCCCACAAAATGATAGTGTAAAATATTTGGGAATCCACCTAGATCGAAGGCTTACCTGGAAAGAACATATAAATGCAAAAGTTAACTGAAAGCTAGTAATATGAACTGGCTCTTGAACAAAAAATTTAAACTAGACCTTAAATATAAAGTGCTTTTATATAAAGTGGTAATTAAGCCGATTTGGACATATGGGATACAGCTATGGGGTACTGCAACACCATCGAATGTAGAAAAATAGCAAAGAACTCAATCGAAAATTTTACGAACAATAACTGGAGCACTGTGGTACATGAAAAATGCAAACATTCATAAAGATTTAAAAATAACTACAATTTCTGAAGAAGTAAAAAGATTTGAAAAAATTATATATCTAAACTGGGATTTCATCCTAACATTCTTGCAAGAAACTTGTTACAATATAGTGGTCACCGTCGACTTAAAAAAAAAGAAGACATAATACAACTAGTCTAATATACTTAAAAATAATACTTATAAAATTAAAAATTTAAAAACTAACACATGAATACTAAAATATATCTTAGCATTGGTAAAGAATATTTATTAATTTAGTTAGTAAGATTTGAAAACTTATTGTTAGTTCTTAAGAAAAAAGATTCAATAAAAAAATATAATAGTGGTATAAAAAAAAAATTGTTCTATAAATTTACCTCTCTAATTATTTATAATTTACTTCTAGAGGTACTGTTATTATCAGGAAAATGTATTTTATAATATGAAATTTGAGCAATATTGTATTTTTAAAATTGAAATTAAAATCATTAAATGTAAAAATTTGACTAAACTCGACACTATTCTTCTCACAAGACTTCAAAGTTTATTATTTAAACAAAGTAAATACTCAAATTATTGTCCTTATATGAAACAAAATCTACACTAAAAACCCAAAAACTCGAAAATTTCGTATGATTCCCCTTAACTAATTTTACTAGCTAGAAATGAAGCATCGCAACGTGAATATTTTATAACTTTAGAAAAAGATGGACACTTATTAGGACTACTAAGTGTGAATGAAGATAAACAAAATTATGACAATTTCAAGAAAACTGAACAGGAGAAATCCACAAAATATGACAGTTGGTAACTATAATTTTGAAAGAGTAACTAACTTCAACTACCTAGGTGCGTAAAGAAATAACAACAATGCAATACATACAAGGACGAATACAAGCTGGTAATAGCAGCTATTACATACAAGGACGAATTAAAGCTGGTAATCGCAGCTATTTATTTTTTAAATCTAAAATATTAACAAGAAATACAAAAATAAAACTATATAAAACAATAATTAGACCGGTAGCTAAGCTACATATGGTGCTGAATGCTGGACATTAACAACGAACGACGAAAATAGTTTTATGGCGTAATTAAAACTGGCGAAAATGAATGGCGCAGAAGATCGAATGATGAATCATGGTGCATATAATATTCGACTCACGATATCTCATTATAACTAACATAATGATTAAATTATAATGTCAATGTTTCAATAATATCAATATCAATAATATGAGTTTGTTCGTGAATTAAACATATAGAAAAAGATTAAAGTGAGTTAATGTAATTAAATAGTGTTTAAAACAACTTATAAAAGTTTTTCGAAATATGTTTAAGTGCATCATTTTAATTTTCAGGTGGAACTTCTATACAAATAAATATGAGATATCGTGAGTCGAATATTATATGCACCATGATTCGACTCACGATATCTCATTATAACTAACATAATGATTAAATTTATAAGAGGAATTCTTTCGGTTTTAGAATACGTGTATGAAAAAAGATAATAACTTGAACAATTATAATTAAGTATTCTTCTTTAATATATATGCAATCAAAAAGTTGCAATATAAAAGCATTCATAAATATTTCTTTTATTGATTTTAAACTCATATTTTCATACTATATGTTTTGAATTTTTATTTCTAGTACACAAACATTTTGATTCAGATTATTAAAATAACAGTAGTCCGTTGTTACATCATTTTTAAGGTGGAAATGTAATTTACACATCGATATTATCGTTTTTTATATTGAACTAAAACTAATGTTAAAACCACAAAAAAAATTCTAAAATCACATGCATTGATATGGTCATGATTTTACAATATTTCGCATTAAAAATCAATCCTGCAGGCAAAATATAAAAGTTCTTATTATAACAAATTGAATCAAGTAGACTTTGGGTTGTTTTTTATATACATATACATTCATATAAACCTTTCATGTCTTAAACTGAAAAATTCAATAATGGTTACCTTGTCTTTTTTTGTTGTTTATGATTTATTTATTTTTTTTTGTTCAATCTGTTCATAAACATGATACTGTATAGGAAAATGTCATTGTTTTGAAATTCTACCTTTATTCACACTAAGCAAAAGGTAAGAGTTCGTGGGTGAGTATATTATATTTTTCCAATTTATTTATTAGGGTTTTCTTTCTATGTAAATCGATAGTAAATTATGCTTTTATATTTACATAGTATATATAGAAGTTTATTTCTGTAATATGCATACAAAAAAATATTTCTATAATATGCATACAAAAAAATAAATTTCAATCTGATATCATAAATAATAGAATCTAGAGGATAAATCATAATCGTTTTTAATCGCGTTAAAATGTTAAAATTTAATATTTGATGCAATAAAAACATTCTTTAATGTAATAAAATTAATTGAAAAAGGTCAATATTTTGTGTTGTTGAAAAATGCCTGCAAAAATTTAGTTATTTACAAATGATATTGTAACCCATTTACGTATAAAAAAATATTTTTATAGTATAAATTTCACTGCTTCAGCGATTTTTTTTCAATATCTTGAAAAATGAATTTCCTCAATATCTCTGCTCATACTTATCAATATTTATGTAATTAATATCAATATTTAATAATACTATGCATACGAAGTATTTTTGAATTAACATGCAAATTCCCTTTTAGTGCCATTATTTGAACTTTGATAGTAAATTTGTAAAACCATCAAATTTTTGATATTAAATTTGTGAATTTATTGTTTGCTTTTTGGGAAATTCTCAAAATTTTGATTACAAATTCTCTTAAAAAGCCTTGTCTTCTTCATTTGAAAATATTCGAAATCGCATGTGTTTTCAAAATAAAATGAAATTTATAAAAACATTTACAGATAAAATGTGAGCTAAAGATATAAATTTCAAATCATACAAGTGTTTTTGAATATAAATAAAATTAAATTCTAGATAAAAAATTTCCTCTTTTTAATTTCTGTGCAACCACTGTCAAGTTAATTTATTATCCATAAATTGTTCATACAGTTATACATATTAGTGCCATTATTTGAATACATACTTTTACGTAATATCTTTATTATTCCGTACATATTTCTCATTTTCCTAAATTTTTATATAAATTTAATATGTAAAAATTATCTTTCAAATATAAATTGTATTTAAAAAAAAAGAATAATTTTTGGGTGAAATTAAGTTGATAAAAAAGTGAATACAATACGTAATTCTTATTATAGCTGGAGATTACCATTTGCCAACCAAGTAATTTAAGACATAAAAATATAAAACAACACTTTACATAATGTTAAAAAATAAATTTTTATCATTGTATAAAATGACATGATTTCATTGTAATTTGTTTAGTGCTTAAGGACAATAATAAAAATGATGAGCTATTAGATTTAGTGCAAATGATGGAGTGAAAATAAGGAATGGGGACAATAAACATTTTAAAAATAATTTAGATACACAGATATATAAGATTAAAAGTAAATAATAACAATGGACTTAATTTTCGTAAAACAAAAAAAATTCTTCTAATGTTTTGTAATTATTTTTTAGGTTTTTTTTTTATTATTTTATATTTATCGCACAATAAATTATGAATGAAAAAAAGAATGTTATAGAAATATAGAAAATAAAATAACGAAATTGTCCACTGAAAATTGAGGGTAAAAACAGTAAATATATTGTTATGCAAAATATTGCTTCAATTGGAATAGAATTAATTTTTTTGTGCACATTTACTCTTATGTGTCAATATTTCAGCAATCTAAATGTTAATACAAACAAACATTTCAACAATAAAATAGTTCAACAATTTATATTGAGAAAATGTATTTAAAAAGGGAAAAATTATAACATTAAATAAAAAACGTAGAAAATAATGAAATAAAGGGGACAATAAACATTTTAAAAATAATGGAGCAAATAAAGGATTACCATATAATCGAGTTTTCTACCCTGCTTCAATAACTAATCAGTCAAAATATTGGATTAAAGTCATACTGATTCATGGGCTCATTGTAGATGTGCTTTTTACTTAGAAATAACAGGTATCTCACTCTATACCTCTTACCATCCTTGTAATCAAGTAAAAAAATATTAGAAAACAAAAAGAGACTAAGAAAAAAACAACAACACGATGAAAAATAGGGATTTCGATCACAAATGGGGAACAAAAATTTCATCAATTTAATCGAATTAATTAAAAATTTATATATTTTACTAAATTAGTCAGCAAGATCATTATATGGAACCAAAAGGAGCTAAAATCTATACCATATAAAAGTTAGTGGTTGCCAAAAAGAAATTTTGTTTTAGATACAAGAAAAAATTTGTTTAATTTATTAAAGTTTATTACTTTCAACAAAAAAACAATCAAGTCCAAAAAAATAGTTAATAAACCAAAGTTACAGATTAAACCAAACTTTTTGACCTCTAAAATAAAAATTTCTCAGTGAAGAAAACAATGATATGGTTTTTTGCCATTCCCCTTTCTGGAAACATTGGTGCCGTTACCCGGATACATTATCAAAAATCAAAATTATATTTTGATTTTTGATAACATATCCGGGTAACGGCACCAATGTTGTGTTGTGTTTCAATATGGTGAAAATTCTTTCTTCCAGCTGTGATCTTCCTTCCTTTCTAATCTGGATAGTTATTTCTATTTTTATTAAAAACAACTTATTTGTTTGGATATGTTCGTTTCTGGGTATGATCATGATGTTGAACTCCCAGAACCACCAAATTCTGAAGTCTGTTAATGCGAAAAATGGTTCTTGTTGCATAGTGTTGCTTGGCGTCCAAATTTTAGCGGTGAAGGTACTTATTGAACTCTAATTGTTGCCATCAAAACATTTCGTAATATCACACGCATTTATTATTATAACATCATACACACAATTGTTGTTGCTATTATACACAAATGCTTTCCATGTGATGACGATTTAAATATATTGTTGTTGTTGTATTATTTCATACAAGTCGTACTGTTCATTGACTTTGTTATAAATTTAATACACTTTAAGAATTTCTATTGTTAAAATTAAAATAGGAAACAAATATTGTAATTTTATTACACAACTCTTCATATATCTAAACTTTTAGTCCCAATTATCAAAACGAACCATTTTTTCTTCATTTTGAATACCTTCTTTACTTCTTCACATAATATTCAAGACCTGGTAAAGTTTTGTCTTGAATTTTACAATATGTTTGATCGTTCATTAAAATGCAGCAATTTTTTTAAGCAATTTTTTGGTTTTTAAAATACTTTTATTAAGCTTTTTATTTGGTTATTTTTTTTACATTTTGCCTTTCAGTCTTGAATGTACAACATGTTTACATTTAATTCTTTGGACCGGGGTTGTTGTATCATATTTTCAGATAAATCTGTAACCGACAATAATTTTTTTCCTTATGGACTCGATTACTTGTTTTTGGCTAGATTTCGACTCGATGTACGTTTGATTTATTTCATACCATTCTTGATTGTCTCAACTTTTGCATTATTTTGCATAGTAGGGAACAATTATAATTTTTGCTAAAAATTTCATTGAGAAATTAGGATTTGCTGAAATATTTTTTCTTCTTAACATATTATGCCAGTAGAGATGGGACGGGTATTATACAGGAGCATTAATTTCCTCTAACTGTCGAAGTTTCTGATGGACTCGATTACCTTTTTTTGGCTAGATTTCGACTCGATGTACGTTTGATTTATTTCATACCATTCTTGATTGTCTATCAACTTTTGCATTATTTTGCATAGTAGGGAACAATTATAATTTTTGCTAAAAATTTCATTGAGAAATTAGGATTTGCTGAAATATTTTTTCTTCTTAACATACTATGCCAGTAGAGATGGGACGGGTATTATACAGGAGCATTAATTTCCTCTAACTGTCGAAGTTTCTAAAGAGCATCACTGTAGACCCTGGAACTGTATCTGTCTTAAATATGAATACAGACTCAATTAACAAGTGGGAACACAAATGAACAATAAAAAAACAACAAAAACCAATATGATCATCCTCAGAGGATGAATTACTACAAAAACCAATATTATAAAAACCAAAACCAATATTATCATCCTCAGAGGATGCATTGCAAGTGATAAAGATATTATCTATAATTTATAACTATTAATTTATAACGATTAATTATACATATTTATATTTTAACCCAAATGGAATAATCAGTCAAACTGTTACGTGAATTGCTATAAAAACATATAATAATTTTATCTTATCTTTCTTTAATTCTTGAGATTATGTTTTATCATATTATAATTTAGGTTATTAGATATTTAATTGTGGTTGTTCCACTCGCTAGAGTTTCCTAATAATGCATGACGTTATACCAAATATTTTCTGTTCAATTAATAAAGCTTTCGGTTAGTGGTATGGAGAATAGTAATTATATTATAATGGCAAATTTATTATGCTGAATTATAATTTTATTAGTTTTGCATTTTGTCAATAAACAATGACGAGGCTCTTTCAAATATTTGAAATGTTAAATTCCGAAGTTCAACTTTGTTTAAATCAATCTAATTTCTCATTAATATCTTTATGCCTGACGGCTGATTATTATATCTATGTGTATTGACCTTGTTATCCCTGTGCTAATTTGCCTATGGTTCTTCAATGATCATTAGTCTTCTACAAAGATGATATTGTTATCTTTGGTTTTACTCACTTCAACTTATTTTGAGATGAAGCTTGAAGTGCTAATTAATTTACTATATTCATCTACATATATTTATTTTTTTATATTTGCGAATTAATAAAATATTCCTAGAAACGAATATAAACATAACCATTGCTTACAATTTTTCTACTTTCCAGACTGTTGGAAAATAGATCAAATTATAGTAATTCCAAACACCCTAATAAGGGTATGTCCTTACCATAAAGTTATCGCGCAATTTACCTTCTTTTTGGGTTTTCCAAAGTATTTGAAAAAATTATTCATTAGATTTTGAAAAACATAACAAAATACTTATAAATCAACAGTACGTGTGTCGAGCTAACAAATCACCAAACTCAAAAATTATGCGAAAATTTTTTTAGTAGAAAAATTACTGGTACTTCTAAGCCGGCTAGGGTGATCTATTTTCTAAGGGAAGTAGAGAGTCGATATTCTGTATGGAAACTTTGTATCCTGCCGCCCATAGGGGTATACAGCGTGCTGTTATGTTGTACATTGTTATAATTAAAAAATTAAAGATAATTTAAAAATAGACTTGATAAACATATTTGAGTTCAATGTTATTTCATTACACAGCACCTCCCTTTCCCAACTTAATAAATAGACTTATTTTTTAGAAATTGGTGTTTCGAAGCATTCAACCTAATACCTATAATGCAAATGCAAATATCTTATATTGCAAATAACTGCAATTTGACCAAAAACAATTCAACCAGATAGCAATTTGACTGTTTAATTACAATATATATTTACCTTTTTACTTCGCCCTCGTGGAGTCTCAACTTGTCGTGGTGAAGGGGTTTCAGTAAGGATCGGAGATCAATTAAGCGATGGCTTAATTGATCTCCGGCCTTTACTCAAGCCCCCTCGGTAACATTCTCGGCAAGTCTAACCATGCCACTAAAGTTAATTGATCAATGATGGTACTGAAAACCAAGCAGACTCAGGATGACCCTGGAATGACAATGGATAACGTAAAGGATAATTCGCGTGCTGGAATATCAGCACAACAGTCGGAGAAGTCGTGACTGCGAACTCCGGATGTGGCACGGGTGTCAAAGCTCGTGTCGCCAGTAGCCACACAACAAAACTATGGTCTGTAACGGTTGGAGCAGGTTGCTGCGATAGTAATACTACTGTTTGCTTAACTGGTACAATGAGCGAGTCAGGATGTACCAGTAGTTTTGCTACTGGCCAATATGCAGCAGGTCGGGTCGTAGACTCAGATCAGGAGAGTTCGCAGTCATCGTTAGCTAAGATGGAAGAAGATGAGCTCCTCCGATCCCCAAAGATTGGCGAGGACACTAGGTGGCGTAAGACTTCTAGGTCCAGACCTTCCCGAGAAAGCCGGAAAGCTCTAATAAAATATACCAGTCCGAACCAAGCCATGCCAACTTTCGATGGAGCCGGCTGGTTAAACGGGGTCAAAATGATGAAATACAACGACCAACAAACGCTAGACTAGTGTAAATTGAAGGCTCCGAACCTCAAAAACTCCGGGGACGGCGCAAAACTGTGACAGGGCGGATATACCTAGTATACCAAAGGCGAAAGTACCTCCAACCAGCAGATAAACCTCCACCACAGTAGTACTAGCCACGGCCTCGGCTGAACTACTCCTCAACCTTGATGACAGAAAATATGATGTGGCACTAATTCAGGAACCCTGGATCTCTGCATAAGGAGAAATAAAGGGTTTAGTTTCCCTAAGCTACAAACTATTACATTCGCAAAATGAAGGTAAGAAACGTTCCGCTATTTTAGCAAGGAAGAATCTTAATATCTTTTTAAAATATCATTACAGCAAGGAAGATTTAACTGTGGCATTGTGCGAGGGTATAAAAGGCCAAGAGCCACTACTGAACGCTTCAGCCTACTTAGAGCAAAGATTCGACGGCAAGAGCAAAGATTCGACGGCAAGAGCCCAGTAGCTATCTAGAATGTTATACTCAAAAAAATGCATACGTGTGGCGTAAAAATAGTTGCCTACGCTGATGATATAGTCTTCCTGGCAACAGGTAAATTTCTTAATACAATCTCAGAACTGATAGAAAAGGCTTTGGAAAACATTAGCCAGTAGTCTAAAGCTAGTGGCCTTAAAGTAAACACACAGAAAACGGAAATCGTACTATTTTCAAGGAAATACAAGATTCCGCAATTCAGGGTCTCAAAACTGGACAACGAATAGCTCACAATCGCTAAGCAATCAACGCTTTTAGGGATAATTCTGGATTACAAGCTATATTGAAAATCCAACGTAGAAGAACGCATACGGAAGGGAAGTAATGCGTGTAAACGTATGTTTGCTAAGACATGGGGTCTAAAACCCCAACTCACACAGCCATAGTGCGGCCAATCATGCTGTACGGAGTCCTGGTATGGTGGACCGCATTAGACAAAAAACGTGTAGATCCAAGCTGGAAAAGACCCAAAGACTGGCGGGACGGGATGTTACTGGTGCGCTTAGAACAGCCTCCTCAGACTCGCTCAACGCCATACTTTCTCTCCTACCCATTGATATATTCGCAAGAAACACGGCGGCCAAAAGCGCGCTACGTTTCAAGCAGAGTAATCAATTTCAAAACGGGAATTTTGGCCACACCAGAATAGGCCTCTCACTCTCAGAGAAGTTTGACTACTTGGTACCCCGCTTCTCTCTAAACCACAAATACAAGATCAGCATACCAACCAGGGATTTCTGGGCAAACAAAGAGTCGGATCCAATGGATGCGATCGACATACTGATGGTTCCAAGATGGAAAGGGGAGTGGGTGCTTCAGTCCACTGTCCTGATCTGGATACTAATACCAGGTATAAACTATCAGAAATCTGCATCATCTTTCAAGCGGAGGTTCTGGAAATTCAGAAGGCCGCTGAGATTGCATGTAGTTGCCACACAATCAACAAAAACATACACATATATATTAACAGCTAGGCAGCCATTAAGGCTCTAGCAGCTGCTTTTATAAAATTTAAGCTGGTACTCAGCTGCTTTACGGCATTACAAAATCTGGCTAGCAACAGAAGAGTAATGCTATGCTGGGTACCAGGACACTTGAATATAGAAGGTAATGAAGCGGCAGACGAGCTTGCAAAGAGAGGAGTAACCCTCGAAGAATTAAACTCAGGGGAAATTTTCGCACCTTCAATCGGTTAAAAGATGTCTCGACAATAAGTCACTCGCCCTTGCAAGACGTCGATGGAGTAATTCCACATAAAGTAAAACAACGAAGCTCATGTGGGGCATGTATAACGAAGGAAAAACTGCATTGATTCTCAATCTGGATCGTGCTAGGTGCAGGCTGGCAGCAAGTATATTTATCGGACACTGCCTGATCGGTTGGCACGCGGCCAGACTGGGATTAATAACTAATAGCACTTGGAGAAACTGCAAGAAACCTGGACAGGAAGAGACATTAGAACACCCTATCGGTCACTGTCCAGCCCTTATACATAAGAGGCATCTCATTTTGGGACAGCCACTATTCTCAAACCTCGAAGATATTTCGAAGCAGCAAGCTATTTCGAAGCAGCAAGCTTCTTCGATCTGATGGGATGTGTAGAAATGCACGATTTGAAAGAGAAGGACATAAAACAAACAATATTTCAGAGGGCTTCAATAATGCACTGAACAAAATTACAAAAATTAGTAATCCAGATATATGGCAACTAATCGAAAGGCTTAAGGAAAAGGAGGGTGAAATGGAGTTTCAAAAGGAACAACTTTTAAGCCAAAAAGAAACCGGGGTGCCTCAAAGAAAAAAATATAAAAATGCATCTGAATATTTATCTCGTTTAGTAGCTAATTTTGATAAAATGGATTCTTTCGAATATATGAAACAAATTGCAATTGTAACTAAAATTGATTTTGTAAATTAAAATTTAAAATTTATGTCTTTTCTGTTATTTTCGTATTGACTTGTTACTTTTTATGTTCTTTATATTAAATAAACCTATAATATTTTATTTGATTATATTTTTTACAATGATTATAGCTTAACTAAATTCAACGTTTGTAGAAGAACCTACTTGGGTAGCGGCAATTTAAGGTTGAATTGCCGCTATCCAAATAGGTTCTTCTACAAAAATTGAATTGCTTTAGTGAAATTGCTCTAGTCGAATTGAGTTTTAGTCAAATTGTAGTTAGTTGAATTGCATTAGTAGAATTGAGTATTAGTTGAATTGTCTTAGTTGAATGGGCCTAAAATCAAAAAATTCACTTACATCTATATACAGTAGTTTAATATATTATTTAAAACATGATCGAAAACCCAAAATATGGAACTTAATCTAAGTATGTTTTGAACATACTTATCATATAGTATTTAAAATCAAGTTAAATAATTAACTATATTTAAATAATTTCTTGTTGAGATTCTATTTAATAATTTTTAAAAATAGATTTATTTGATCTTATTTAATTTTTAATATAATATTGCGTATAGGTTTTACTTTGTTTTAGATTTTTAACAACCTTTTGTTTCTTATTATTCTATTGTATTATTTTTTTGTATTTTTAAAATTTTTAATAATTAATTGTTCTTTCTCTTTTTTTAAAAAAATATATTTTTAAAACAGATCTTGTTGATCTTATTTATTTTTATTTAGTGTGAATAGGTTTTAATTTATTTTAAATTTAATGAATTATATTTAACATATATAAATAGATCTAATATTAAGATTTGAGATATTATGGATTACATAGATTTGATAAATTTAAGATGCTATAGATTCTCTATAGATCCCATTCCATTCTTATATATTTTTTCTTATTTGACATAATATTGTATTGCTGAAAAAATTTATTTATTACATATTCTTAAAATAAAATAATTAATATTTATTATTTTATGGTTTTCCCCTTTTTTTAACAGTATAAACAAAAAGATTATTTTTTATTAATTGGGTATTAAATATAATTAAACATTAAATGTGTGGTTCCTTTTTTTTTAAAGCAGTGTATAATATTACAATTATTATAAGAATGTGTTTTCGTTAATTTTATGATAAAAGTATATAGTTTTATGGGCAAAAAAAAATCATTCTCTTTTGCATAACCGTGCAGTTGTAGTTAAAATTAAATATTTTAAATAAAAATTCGGTATATTCTCATATATATATATTTTTGTCTTGTGGTTCTATACCCTACAATTCCTTTGATATAACTCTAACTACAAAAAAATACTACAAATTTTGTTTTATACTTCTAAACCCTACAAATCTCAAAAACAATCGTAACAATTACTCTTGTCCATTATTGGTTCCATAGTTATATAATAATTTAATTGTCACTTATAGTCCACAAAACCGTAATCTCTTTATCCTACGGGAGTAATCTATTAAAGCGGTTTTAACCCCATCTGTGGCTGCTCCATTTCCCCCTATCCTATTCATTTTATTTATTTCAATTTTTAATAAATTACTTTGAAATTTATCTCGATCCTTTTTTACTATAGAAATATAATTAATATATATTTTTTTTCTCTCAAAATTGTTTATCTTTACTTGAATTTTATTACAGATTTTATTTAAACCAATATTATCCTTCATAGCAACTATTTCTTCATCAATGACTGCTTCTTCACTATCGCCTAGCTCTTCACCATTTTCGACTTCTTCATTATCATATATTTTGTTATATTTTTCTAAATTTTGCTTATTTTTAACTCTAACTTTGTTATATATACTTCAATATCTTTTATAACTTTATTATTTTCTACTACTTCATAAATATATTCTAATTCTCTATTATCTACATCTCCCTCCGCGTTAATATTTACTTCATCAATACGTTCCATTACATCTTGTGCGAACTCGTCCTGTGTACATAACGGTTTCTTTAAAGTTTCCATTCTCTGTTGAACCTCGGAATTATTCCGTTTCGATCAAATGTTTTTATGTATATTACAGTATCCTCCTTTGTCTGTTGGTGAAGATAAATCCCGAACGAAAATGTCTCCTAGCGATTGAACTTGAGGTTCAAAATCTGGCGTGACCTGATCATGCATTGTTTTAGTTATTATGGGTACTAAAATTTCTCCTTCAAGCTATTTCCGAAAAATACATCATTTTAAAAATCTTTACTAAAACTAAATTTATTCTCAATAGGTAAAGTTTTCAATAGGTAAAGTTTTGTCTTGCATTTTACAACTCAATAGGTAAAGTTTTGTCTTGCATTTTACAATATGTTCATTAAAATCGTTTATTAAAATGCAGCAATTTTTTGGTTCTTAAAATACTTTTATTAAGCTGTTTTATTTGGTTATTTTTTTTTACATTTTGCCTTTCAGTCTTAAATTTACAACATGTTTACATTTAATTCTTTGGACCGGGGTTGTTGCATCATATTTTCATTTAAATCTGTAACCGACAATAATTTTTTTCCTTATGGACTCGATTACTTGTTTTTGGCTAGATTTCGACTCGATGTACGTTTGATTTATCTCTCATATCATTCTTGATTGTCTATCAACTTTTGCATTATTTTGAATAGTAGTTAACACTTATAATTTTTGCTAAAAATTTCATTGAGAAATTAGGATTTGATGAAATATTTTTTCTTCTTAACATACTATGCCAGTAATTTGCTCTAACTGTCGAAGTTTCTGATAAAGACCGTCACTGTAGACCCTAGAACTGTATCTGTCTTAAATATGAATTAACTCAATTAACAAGTGTGAGTTAACCAACTTGTCACAAGCATGATCAATGCTTATGAATTAAGTTGTCCTATTTCCCAAAAGACTCATTCTAAAGATGCACCGTGGTGGAATAAGGAACCAGCGCACAAACACAAAGAAACAAGGAAGATGTTCAACAGAGCAAAAACCTTCGGTAACTGGGAAGAGTACAAAGCCACCCTTACCGAATACAATAACCTTCTTAGGAAGTCTAAGATGGAGGCAGTTGTGTGAAGAGATCATAGATATCCCAGAGACCTCCCGTTTACAAAAGGTACTAGCAAAAGATATTCCCGTAGATATCGGTTTGCTAGAGAGACAAGACGGTTCTCTAACAACAAGCAGCTCTGAAACACTAGAAGTCTTACTAGCTATTCACTTTACGGGCTGCAAACTCATCAATAACCCAGAAGATGAAGAGGCAGTAGCAGTAGGACTGCGTCCTACACAACGCAGCAGAAGTGTCGCTGGTAAAATCTTCACTCCGGAAAAGATCAGATGAGCAATAAACAAGTTTAAACCCTTAAAATCGGCCGGAGATGACAAAATTTTCCCTGCACTCCTACAACAGGGATTGGAGATTCTCATGCCAAATATTCTAAAAATCTTCAAAGCCAGTTTTACATGGGGATATATCCCAATATATCCCAAGTCTGGAGGAAAGCTAAGGTGGTTTTCATACCAAAGTCAGGAAACCAAACTCATCAAACCCTAAATCGTACCGCCCCATAAGTTTTACCTTCTTCTTCATTAAAACATGGAGAAACTAGTGGATCACCAAATTAGGACCGGTGCAAACACGATTCGACTTCACTATAAGCAACACGCTTACCACAAAGGGAAGTCTACTGAATCAGCCCTTCACGACCTTTTAAAGGCAAATAGAAAAGGCAACTGAATACAAAGAAGTGGCACTATGTGCATTCCTGGATATAGAGGGTGCGTCTGACAACACTCCTCACGAAGCTATTGTGGCAGCAGCCAGGAATAAAGGAATAGAACTGCCGACGACTAAATGGATTCATACCATGCTTTAAAGTCGAATAATTTTTTTTTTTTTTTTTTGCATAGGAAAGTGGGGAAATCTGTTAGAGACGCTGTTAGAGATGGTCTGCACTTCCATAGTGTGTCGGAGTCCATGATGTTGTTTGGTTACCGACTAAAACCTCACCCCCTTTTCCCACGATGAAGACCAACTCGGGACCGCTTTCGCATTACTTCGAGTTGGATCGTGCTGTTGTTTCGTTTCAGATTGTTATGTTTGTAGATCTTCTGGATCTTCCAAATATCTCAACCACTTCTTCTTGCGTAGTATTGCTTCTATGAATCCTGCTACTATATTCCATTTATCTTGACAAACCAGCATGACACTAATAATATTTTCATGTGTCACATCTCCCACTGCAGTGACCAGTGTATTTCTCTCTGATACTGCCATATCGCATTCGAAGAATGTGTGATAAGCCGTATCTTCTGTTGTTTCACAAAGTCGACACTGCGGACTAGTTACTTTTCCCATTTTATACAGATAGGTACGGAAATATCCATGACCTGACAGGAACTGTGTGATGTAAAAGTTCACCTCTCCGTGTTTTCGATCAACCCCACCTTCTAATTGAGGGATCAGTCTAGCCGTTCATCTTCCTCTCTGTTCGCTGGTCCATCGCTCTTGCCATAGTTCTAAGCTTCGCTTTCTTGCTTCTGCTGCTGCAGAAGTTTCGTAGATACTTTGTTGCCTCTTTTGTTTGTATAATTTCGTAGATACTAATTCGTAGATACTTTGTTGCCTCTTTTGTTTGTATAATTTCGGAACCACTTGTATCGGAATTATAGTTGGAATTCTCTTCTTTGTCAGCAAAACTATTTCAGTTTTGGCTTCTGCTAGTTCTAATCCATGTGTATGCATCCAACTCTGCTAGTTCTAATCCATGTGTATGCTTACTCTTCTCATGACTTGGTTAAGCCTGATTTGTGCCTCTTCTGGTGTTCTCGCCACTATCATTGCTCCTAGATCGTCTGCATATCCTGATAATGAAGTATTTGACGGCATTTCTATGCGAAGCAGGGTGTCATATAGTACGTTCCATAGATCTGGTCCCAGTATAGAGCCTTGCGCCGCCCCTGCTGTTATTTCTTTCCTTCTTTTTCCACTTTCTGTGTTATATATTTGGCTGCGGTTGCTCAGGTAATCTTCTATCACTCTCAGGAGGTAGCTTGGTATGTTAAAGTTGATCTTCAGCGCATCGATCATATCAGCCCATTTTTCTATTGATCTTCCTTTCCTAAACCCAAACTGCATATCTGACAGATTGCCAGCCCTTCGTATTGCATCTCCTAATCTTGGCTTTAATAAATTTTCGAGGAGTTTTCCTGCTGCGTCTAGCATGCATAGTGGTCTAAAAGATGATGCTGAGCGTTGTCTTCCTTTTCCCTTATCGATTAAGACCAGACGGGCCACTTTCCACGTTTGGCTAAAGACCCCTTCCATCAGACACACATTATACATGTTCAGCATCATTTGCGGGCAGGAAGCTACTGCTGCTTTAATAGCCTCCACAGGAATTCCATCAGGCCCCGGAGCTTTCTTGCTTTTCATTGATATTGCTGCTTCTTCTAATTCTTTTTGCGTGAAAGCTGGAATCTCCTCATCTACATCTGTCGTACTGTTATTACTGCGGATTGGATGTGTTGGAAAAAGAGTATCAACAATAGTCTGCATCAGTTCCGCTGGAATTTCATCAGCTGCTGTTGGCGGTCTTATCTTTTTCATTACTATTTTATATCTCAACCCATACGGATCATTGTTGACATCATTGCATGGCGCTTTCTATCTGTCAATCTTACCCTTCTTAATGGCAGCTCGTAGGCATTTTCTAGCTGTTATATGCTCCATTGATGTAGCTTCTGTCCACCAATATACTGGGTGCCGGTTTTCTCTTCTTCTTTTTGGAGGCATTGAGGCTTCGCAAGCTTGTGTAATTGCATTCATTCTTCCTTCTAGTTCGTGCGATGCTTGTGTGGTCTCATCAAGGCGGCTTCTTAGTGAATCCGCTAGCTTTCTGGCATCCAGTTTAGCCGCATTCCATTTAATATTTTCTTGTATGTTCTCTGCTTGTATTCTTTCTGTACTAAGTATCTTGAATGTAATGTACTGATGATCGCTTCCAGTATAATCTTCTAAAACCGCCCAATTATGCATGTGTTCAGTTATGTTTAAACCTTATTCAGCCCCATGTCTCTCGACGCGTATCTTTTTTTGGTTTGCAATCCAGATGGCTGCTGTGTTTGTTTTATCTGAATACCACTTACTTTCGGTTTTGTTTTTATATTGCTCACTGATTATAAGTACATCAATCCCTTTCTCTAGTACGATCTCCGTCAGGAGATCGTTTGCTACTCTGCTTCTATGGAGATTAACTTGTAGGAACTTAATCATCTCTTCCGTCTTTTGGCCTCCTCGAGAGCTTTCCTAAATGCTCTACATGAACCTGAGCCTGAGACGTGGTCTACTTCTTTTATGTTTAACTCAGTGCACAGTACACACTTGGCGGTTTGCGCACAGTTCTTAATTGTGTGTCGTTTTTGTCCGCACTTGTAGCACAAGTCTCCTCGGTCATTTTCCTTGCAGTGTCTTCTCACATGGCCAAAATTTAGGCACCTGTAACATCGCAACACTTCTGTCCTTTCACGGATTTTGCATCTTATCAATCCAACTTTGATCTTTGCTGTATTCAGGAGTACTCTGGCGTCTGCTTCTTCCATCTCTACTATCGCCATCCGTTGTTCTCTCTCTCGTTTGTTTTTGTCAAAGAAAGTCTGCAGCGCACTTCTTTTCCAAAATCTCTGCTGATAGCTGCGTGTACCTCTTCGACAGTTGTGAAACAATCAAGATCACGTATTTCCAACGTTGTTTTGGCCGTCAAATCTTTTCCATCTGCCGCTGCCCCTAGTATCTCCTTTACTTCTAAGGTGAGTTTTGCCTTGTCCGCAGATTTCTTATCGATTTCCACTAATACATCACCTTGCTGCGTTCTGCGGATTCCTTTGATTTCCGCTTGTGTCGATTCTGGATCGACTCTGCCCCTGATCTCTTTGAGTATATCAGCGTACGTTTTCCCCTCAGCTGGTTTTATAAGAATAGCCTCTGATTTCGGCTACTCCGCTTTCACTTTTCTCCTATTCCTGCTTACTCTATTATCCTGCTTTCCTGCTTTTGTGGATGTTTCACTCCTTTTTCTTGTTTTTGTTTATTTTCCATATCCTTTTCTAATGGTATTTGACCGCTATTGGAACTTGTTCCTGTTTTGAGGCAGGCGGTTTTCTTT